>JAPQNM010000002.1:15146925-15151925 GCA_029783475.1 Metacarcinus magister | reverse complement strand
TATTTCAAAAATTTATATGAATATTTACTTACTGATTTCAACGACAATACAGTAATCATAGATTAGTTACCTGTAGGTGAAGATGATTTATTTGCTATATCCTATTGTAGATATTTAAGGGGACCGTTCCATCGATATTTTGACGGGATAATTTTTAATTAACGAAATATTCGAGAAATAAAAATACAGTGTGTTCTTGCATACATCGTGACGAAGTATTTTGTTGGAAATCATTTGAATAGCCGAGTAATGGGTTTTAAATTCCCCGCGCATTTTAAACGTGCACACATGGGTACAACATATTAGAAACAAAAAAATTGTTTATATAATGACATTCTATAATACTTGGCAACCTCACACAAAGCACTTTTGAATTCGTACTCCGTAGACAACATAAACATTCAGAAATCACTTATCAGTAGCATGGTGGAAATGCTTGGGAAAGGACGTGCGCTTGCTGCATAATTTTTTTTTTTTGAGAGCCGTTTCTCAAAACTAGTAAAAGGCTTCAGGGAGACCTTAGATGGTTGGCCTCCGCCCGTTAGTAGCGCTGGTTAGATTTTTTTTTTTTCAAGTGACGCCTTGTTTCTTCTTATTGATAGACTCATGCTGCCAGCGGAAGCTCCTCGCGCATATAACGTTGCAGTCCCGGCGAGGATGGTGTTATGGCAGCATGTGGGTGATCTTAGGCCACTCGGCGGTAGTAACGAAGAAAAGTGGCCAGCCCGTGCCGAGGCTCGAACGCGGGACCCTGAGCTGGTATGCCCGACCGCTAGCCACTAGACCACTATGGGAGCTATTGCAAGGATTCATATATCATTTAAAAAAGGAGAAAAAAAAAAGTGTTTTTTTGTTGTTGCAAATTTAAAAAGAAATAGAAAGGGAATCGTAAATATTTTTTTTATTATCCGGAAGTAAGTAAAAAAAAAAAATAATTGCAATCATTGTAATTTTATTTTACATTCTGCAACGATGAATCTCTTAGGAATCATGTAAGGTGTGTTTTATATGTTGTGAAAGAAAATCGAATCATATTTGTTGAAGCTATTTCGATAATTTTTTTTTTTTTTTAAACATTAATTTCTTCATAAAAGATACAATGGCTTGAAACTTACATATGAATATCTTCAAATGTATCTACAAAACATACTACAAAGCCAAGGTACTGTGAAATGCTTTTCTCTTCAATTTTTTGGGTTTCAAGCGAACGGTCCCCTTAAAACATATTTAGTAATATAATATATGTTATCATAGCCTATTAACGGTATTTGAAAATATTGATTATAGCGTATTACCGGTATTTGAAAATAGATTGATAATATTCTATTACCGTAATTTAATGACTAAGGGCATTTACATGTAGTACCATTCTGACGCAAACACAAGCAAGTCTGAACAAATCTGTTTGAAATCCTTGCAAACACACTCAAGATACGAATTTTAGTGTTTGCCTTCTGGATTTTCAACCAATCAGCGCGCAGCAACATCCAACTTCATCTACCAAAGACACTCAACGGGATATATTTCGAATAAATCAAAGGAAAGTAAGATGTTTGAGACCATTACAGTGGGTTTAATACATAAAATTTATATTATATATGTTGCTTTTGATAAAAAAAAAAAAGCATAATGATTGAAATATATTAGGGAATTTGCAGTAAATAGCGACATGTTGGCCTCTAATCTTGACGAGGAGGGCGGGGCATGTGTAGTTTCATATCAGGATATATTTACGAATAAATTTCAGGTGTTATTAGATAATAATAACTGCATATAATGTAATAATATATAATACTGTATTTATTTAATAGTAAAAAAAAGACAAGGCAAATGCTGTTATGGGATATTTTGAAAGGATAAATATGATGCATTATTGTACATAACAATCATGTGATGTCATGTTTGGCTCGGTAGATTAACCTCGATATGTGGAGGCGGTGGTTTAGTGGCTAGCGGTCGGGAATACCAGCTCAGGGTCCCGCGTTCGAGCCTCGGCACGGGCTGGCCACTTTTCTTCGTTACTACCGCCGAGTGGCCTAAGATCACCCACATGCTGCCATAACACCATCCTCGCCGGGACTGCAACGTTATATGCGCTAGGAGCTTCCGCTGGCAGCATGAGCCTATCAATAAGAAGAAACAAGGCGTCACTTGAAGAAAAAAAAAATCTAACCCGCGCTACTAACGGGCGGAGGCCAACCATGTAAGGTCTCCCGGTCTACCGGCGCCATGGGTATAAGATAAAAAAAAAAAATGTTAATATGGATATATCGATGTATCTATACAGATGAAAAAATATATAACAGCTTTTATACACTATAAACACCATTATAATTTAATAACATCATTATTACGTGTGAATTAGGATGTGAAAATATAGTAGAAGCAATAAAATAAATAAATGATAATGCTTTATCGAGGTATGAGGAAACGAGATTTGGCTCAAGAGGCCATAACTCCGCCCATTCAAGAGGCTGTAGCTCCGCCCTCACGTTCGTTTTTTGTTGAGGAAGCGCATTTAAATATTATATAAGGATAATAATGAAATAAACTTAGCGTTAGGTTAGCCATGGAGGGTTATAGAGTTAGGTTAGGAATGACTATTGATAAAAGGGAACAGGAGCAGGCAGGAAACGAGATACTGCTAGCTAGCAGTGCGTTAAGGACTAGTGGAGACTGGCGGTGAATGTGTTGTCTCTGTCCCCTGCTGCAAACTAGTGATCTTACGCATGCGCACCTCCCTCTATCCAAACAGGATGCCTCATAACGTGTTCATGAAGGCAGAAGTTTTGGCCACTGATGTAAACACCTTTATTTATTAAAGCCTATTTTCATTATTTGAAGTTATTAATTAAATACTATTACCATTTTTTAGAGACGATATATTAAATATAGCCTATTACCATTTTTTTTTAAAGATATATTGATTATAATATATTAGCGTTATTTAAAGACGACATAACAATTGTAACTTATTACCATTCCTTTCAAAAATATTGATTATAATCCATTAACGCTATTTAAAGACGATATATCAATTATAGCTTATTACCATTTTTTTTAGTATATATATATATATATATATATATATATATATATATATATATATCGATTATATTCTATTTGCATTATTAAAACCGATATATTAAGTGTAGTCTATTACTATTCTTTAGGTATATTTTGATTATACTTTATTAGCGATATGTAATGATGATATACTAATTATAGCCTATTACCATTTTTTTTAGTATATATTAATTATATTCTATTAGCGTTATTTGTAGATTATATACTACTATAGCCTATTTCCATTAGCTTAACTTTATATATATTGCTTAAATTCAATTGGGAATATTTAAAGATGAAATATTACTCAAAGCTTATTACCATTCTTTTAATATATATTATATATGTTCTATTAGCGCTATTTAAAGACGATATATTAATTATAGCTTATTACAATTCTTTTAATATATATTAGTTATATTTTATGCCCGTTGTTTAAGAACAATATGTTAATTATAGCCTATTATTATTTCAAACTGCGAGCGAAGCGAGAAGTTTGGAAGTTACGAAACAGTCCCATCCAAAATTTGTCTGTGTGTCTGTATGTGTGTTTGTCTGTCTGTCCGTCTGTCTGTCTGTCTTCTCCTTTACTTTATAACCTAACCTATTCTCCTTTACTTTATAACCTAACCTATTCTCCTTTACTTTACAACCTAACCTATTCTCCTTTACTTTATAACCTAACCTATTCTCCTTTACTTTATAACGTAACCTATTCTCCTTTACTTTACAACCTAACCTATTCTCCTTTACTTTATAACCTAACCTATTCTCCTTTACTTTATAACATAACCTATTCTCCTCTACTTTATAACCTAACCTATTCTCCTTTACTTTATAACCTAACCTATTCTCCTCTACTTTATAACCTAACCTATTATCCTCTACTTTATAACCTAACCTATTCTCCTCTACTTTATAACCTAACCTATTATCCTCTACTTTATAACCTAACCTATTCTCCTCTACTTTATAACCTAACCTATTATCCTCTACTTTATAACCTAACCTATTCTCCTCTACTTTATAACCTAACCTATTATTCTCTACTTTATAACCTAACCTATTCTCCTTTACTTTATAACCTAACCTATTCTCCTCTACTTTACAACCTAACCTATTCTCCTTTACTTTATAACATAACCTATTATCCTCTACTTTATAACCTAACCTATTCTCCTTTACTTTATAACATAACCTATTCTCCTCTACTTTATAGGTATGTAAAGGTTTTTGATAACAAATGGAACTAAAAGGACCAATAACAATACCAGGAAAAGCTATAAGAATTTTATTCTTATTTACTACCTTGAAGGTTGTTCACAGCCTGCACTGGTTTTCTGATGCTGATATAACTGCCACATTAATAAATCAACTCAACTACTATTTTTCTCAGTATTTCGGTAAATAGCATCTTCCAGACATCCTTATCTATTTCATTGTGTAAATCTTTCATCTTTCTGAGTATTTAGATAATTGAACTAGGTAAGCAAATTAAGAAATAACCGTAATATTAAAATTTAAAGGATTATGGGGTCTAGCGGGCGACTCCCCCGGTTAGGACGTTAGGTTAGATTAGGTTTGATTTTTTTTTGGTTTGATCCTTTTGCCGAAAAACGGTTATCATATTAATCCAAAATACATCGAAATCTATCAGAATAATATAGTTTTGTCTTGAAAATAAGATGATACTGTTTTCCGAAAATTATTTTGTTCTCTCCCTCGTTGACTGGTGCGTTCACGCCGCCATCCAAATTCTTTAAAAAAAATTCATATTATCATTATACCCCTACAACATGTTGTTGTATTGTTAAATAATTGTTCACATATTTTTCAGAAAGTAATATAACTATATGGGGATAAGAATTTGTTATTTGCTAAAAAAAATTGCTTTGTTAAGTTCCGTTGGGGAGGTCCCCCAGCTCCCAAGCCTG
>JAPQNM010000002.1:15139425-15141925 GCA_029783475.1 Metacarcinus magister | reverse complement strand
CTCTCTCCTCTCTCTCTCCTCTCTCCTCTCTCCTCTCCCCCCCTCTCCTCTCCCTCTCTCCCCCCCTCTCTCCCTCTCTCCATCATCCCTCCCTCTCTCTTCGCCATTCCTCCCTCTCTCTCTCCTACTCCACTCGTCCTCTCCTCCCCACTCTCTCCTCTCCTCTCTCCCTCTCTCCCCCTCTCTTCCTCCCTCTCCCTCCCTTCTCCCTCTTCTCGTCTCTCCTCCCTCAGTCTCTCCTTTCTCCCTCTCCCCTCTCTCCTCCTCTCTCTCCTCTCCTCTTCCTCGTCTCATCTCTCTCCTCTCTCTTCCTCTTCTCCCTCCTCCTTCATATCTCTCTCGTCTTCTCCCTCACCTCTCTCTCCTCCCTCTCCCCTCTCTCTCTCCCTCTCTCTCTCTTCTCCCATCTCTCTCCTCTCTCATCTCATCGACTCTCCTCTCTCTCTCTCGTCGCTCTTCCTCTCCTCCCCTCCCTCCTCCCCTCCTCTCCTCCTCCTCTCTCCTCTCCTACCTCCTCTCCTCACTCTCCTCTCTCCTCTTCCTCTCCTCTCACGTCGCTCCTCACTCTCTCTCCTCTCTCCCGCTCCTTCTCTCACTCCTCTCTCTCCCCTCGCTCTCTCCTCTCTCTCTCTCCTCTCTCCTCTCTCGTCTCTCTCTCTCTCACTCTCTCTCTCTCTCTCGGTCTTCTCTCTCTCTCTCGCTCATCTCTCTCTCTCATCCTCTCTTCTCTCTCCTTCCGTCTCTCTCTCTCTCTCTCTCTCTCTCTCTCATCTCTCTCTCTCTTCTCCTCTCTCTCTCTCACTCCTCCTCTCTCTCTCTCTCTCTTCTCTCTCTCTCTCATCATCTCTCCCTCTCTCTCTCTCTCTCTCATCCTCTCCCTCTCCTCTCATCTCCCTCTCTCTCTCTCTCTCTCGTCTCTCTTCTCTCTCACTCTCTCTCTCTCCTCTCTCTCTCTTCTCTCTCTCTCTCTCTCCTCTCTCTCTCATCTCTCCTCTCCTCTCTCCTCCTCGTCTCCTCTCTCTCGCTCTCTCTCTCTCTCTCCTCTCTCGTCTCTCTCTCTCTCTCTACTCCTCTCTCTCTCTCTCTCTCTCTCCTCCTCCTCTCATCTCCCTCATCTCTCTACTCTCTCTCCTCTCTCTCTCGCTCCTCTCCTCTCTCTCGTCTCATCTTCTCTCTCTCCTCTCTCCTCTCTCTCTCTCTCTCCTCTCTCTCTTCTCTCTCTTCTCCCCGTCTCGTCTCCTCTCTCTCGCTCTCCTCTCATCCCTCGCCTCTCCGCTCTCTCTCTCCTCTCTCTCCTTCTCTCTCTCTCTCTCTCTCCTCTCTCTCTCTCTCTCTCTCTCTCATCTCTCTCTCGTCTCTCCTCCTCTCTCTCTCCCTCTCTCTCCTCTCCTCTCTCTCTCTCCTCTCCTCTCCTCATCCTCTCTCTCTCTCTCTCTCCTCTCTCTCCTCTCTCCTCCTCTCTCTCCTCCTCGTCTCTCTCACTCTCTCTCTCCACTCTCTCCCTCCTCGCATCCTCTCCTCTCTCTCTCTCCCTCTCCTCTCCTCTCTCACCCCTCTCTCTCCTTCACTCTCCTCCTCATCCTCCCACCTCTCTTCTCTCCTCTCCTCGCTCTCCTCTTCCTCTCCCTCTCCTCTTTCTCCCTCTCTCTCTTCTCCCTCTCCTCTCTCCTCTCTCCTCTCTATCCTCTCTCTCCTCTCTCTCTCCTCCTCCATCTCTCCTCTTCTCCGTCCTCTTCCTCTCCCTCCTCATCCTCTCTCTCTCTCCTCTCCTCTCTCTCCTCCTCTTCTCTCTCTCCTCCTCCTCTCCTCGTCTTCTCTCTCTTCATCTTCTCCTCCGTCGTCCCCCTCTCTCATCCTCCTCTCCTCTTCTTCCTCTCCTCATCTCTCCTCCTCTCACCTCTCCTCCCCCCCCCCCTCCCTCATCCTTCCTCTCTCCTCCCTCTTCCTCTCTCTCTCTCTCCCTCATTCCTCTCCTCCCTCCACTCCTCCTCCTCTCCCTCTCCCTCCCTCACTCCCCTTCCTCTCCATCCTCTCCCTCTCTCTCCCCTCTCGTCTCCTCTCCCTCTCACCCTCTCTTCCCTCATCACCTCTCTTCTCTCTCCTCCTCCACTTCTCTCCTTCTCTCCTCCCTCCTTTCTCCGCTCTCTCGTCTCCTCCCTCTCATCTCTCCTCTCTCCTCTCTTCCTTCACTCCCTCTCCTTCTCCTCCCCTCATCCTCTCTCCTCTCCCTCTCTCTCCCTCTCCGTCTCCCTCTCTCTCTCGCATCTCCTCTCTCTCTCGTCCACGTCCTCTCTCTCCTCTCACATCTCCCGCTCTCGTCTCTCTCCTCTCTTCTCTCTCTCTCTCTCCTTTCCTCTCTCTCTCCTCCTCTTCCGCTCCTCATCATCCTCTCTCTCTCTCTCTCCCGCCTCTCTCTCTCCTCTCCTGCTCGTCTCTTCCTCTCCCCTCTCTCTCTCTCTCCTCTCTCGTTCTCCTCTCTCCTCTCTCGGTCCTCCCTCGC
>JAPQNM010000002.1:15127558-15139325 GCA_029783475.1 Metacarcinus magister | reverse complement strand
GTTAATCAGCATAAACTTTGGTCACGGGGCTATAGAACACTTGGATTTTTCTATATTTAATCAATCAAGTTGACAATCCTGCTCCAACATTATTTCCTTTATCAATATTTAACATATATAAATGAACAGGCACATTAGATAATATCTTTAGGAGCTCACAACAATATCCACAATTTGGAGCAACACATAACATTCAAATCCTGGAGCAATTCATAATATTCCTATACTGGAACAATGCATAATATTTGTTCATCACAATCCTACATAAATAAATATCCTTAAAATAACATCCTACCAGCTGCTAAAAAGACCGCATTAAAAAATGAGTCTCTACTCACCCTAATATTCAGAATCTCCATTTTGAAGCTGAGATGGTTGTATCTCCAAAGTGGAAAGGCTGAGTGAAGTGATTCTATAGGCCGATACAATCTGAATATATACACTCAAACTAGCAGTTACCAATTCTCGCAAGACAACATTTTGGGAGGCCCCAACATATATGTTATTTTTCCTTTGACTTCTGCTTCTTTATATAAAGGTGAGTTTTCCCTTAAAGTTCTGCAAACAGATGTTTGGAGGGGCCTTTGTGTACCTTCCCTTACTGGTTTTCTAATCTGCGTCGGAGTTTACAAAAGAAGCCGGCATGTGTATACAACCTAGCTGACTACAGATTTTATAATCTGATAATCTCCATAATCTGTCCTTTAGTTTACCTGGTCATCTGAGAGCCGGTGTGTTTGGAAAGATATCTGCTACCGTAACTACATAGGCAACAGTCTCTTTGATTTCGTATGCCCTTATGACCGCGCTATCGCTACCTCTGATTTCCTTACTTTCGCATTCCACAAATCCACATGTATCTTCCACCTTCACACAGTATCCATCTTCCCCGTTATCACACTATCTGGTCACGACATACCCCCCTCTTCACGTGCACGTCCTCGGGCACCATACTAATGATGTTGACACGTCGCTGAAGTTGTCGGTGTAGGATCCGGCATCAATTCATTAGATTCTTGGGGGTCGTCCGGTCGATTGGATAACCGAAAAGCGTACCAGCATTTATGCGCCCGTATAAGTCCAACAGCCAGTATCACGAAGAGTAGGGTAATCAACACCGTGATACCCATGTGTGACCATTCCGGAAGTTCTGCGTCAGCATTCTGCTGTTTCAATATTGGCTGCAGCTAATCAATGTAGTTGTTGAGGGGTAAAGGCTCCAATCGGTTACTGCTGGGTAGTGTGATATTAGTGGTATTTATGAGAAATTCATGTTCCCATGTTGTGAAGGGAAGAGGTAATGAGAAAGGGTATGGCTTCATATTTAAAGGTTCCATTGTTACATGTGATTGTATAACTGGAAGTGAGAACGTATCGCTATGGATACTACAATCATGACCAACTTCTAATATTTCAGTGCCATTTAATATATGCCTGGATTTCAGAACAGTTTGGTTGATACAATTCAAAATGTCTATTTGATTACTGGTTGCATAAATCCATCCTTGCAAATTTCTGATAAAGTTGGGCGAAAACTCCTTAACAATTTGTGTTTTGCACCGTTTAGATACGGATTGTTTTTCAAGAAACAATGCTAATTCACAACAATCAATATTTCTATTATAAATTGGTTCCATTGGTACACAAATCAATAAATTTTCATATTTCCTACATACATTAAAATCATTCATTAAAAAATAATGAGTTCTAGACTCACTAATAACTAAATAATGCTTTGATGTATAATGTAACATGAAAGCATTAGTATGTGGACTAGGATATGGTAAAGAATCCATTTTTAAGACATCAAAAGTGTCTGTGGGATCACCTCCGAGGAGAAAAAGCAAGTAGAAACTCAATCCATCTAATGCAGTACTATGAACAATACAAATAGCAGCTCTATGTAAACCTAAACATTCTGGTTTAGGTGGAAACAACAATTCAATAGTTGTAACAGAAATATCATCCAATAATTTCAATAACATAGTGTTAGTAACAATGTGAGGAGAAACATGGGTTTCCATCATGGTTTGTAACCCAATTCTTAAATTGATATGATTCGCAGAGATAACACTTAGAGCTAATTGTACATGCAAAAGGGTTTCTAACATGAGCAACTTTTGATTTGTTTCAGTTATTTCATCATTTAATTTATTTAATATTTTTTCAGTCATTCTCGTAGCCGTTTCCAGCTTATCTAATGCTTGGTGTACATTTGTTAAATCACCTAGAGTAACATTCAAGATATGAGAATGTACATTGAGAACTTTCCTTTCTTCTTCCGTAAATTGATTAAGAGATTGCAATTTCTCGTGAATGTGATCTATTTGGTCTTGTGTTGCTGTACCAAAAACAGTATTTGCAATTGATCCTACAACATTAATAGCACCTCTAGTATGTCTATTTTTCCCGGAATCATTTAAGTTATAACCCAATATATGAATTAGAAAATCATTCATGGCAAAATGTAATTCTTTGAATTTTAATTAAAACTCAAAAACATGTCTCAGAATAAAATCACTCATAAAATTATTATTTTGATGGAGTAAAACTTTATCCAGATTGCGAATAATATCTGTTGTAAGGTTTTCAGCTCTTCTGACAGGTTCAGTGATATCATCAATCCTTATTTTAAATGGAACAATATAATTATTTCCGGTCAGAATTAACTTGAACTCAAGCGTGCAGCTCGTGCCTGGCCGATCAGTTGATTCTTGTAGGGCACTTATGGAGTATATGACTCCAAGGCAGAGGTAGATAATCTAGAATAATAATAAATTACTAATATATATTTTTATGTATATTCTATAGGTTTAGACATAATTCGTGGTACGTCATGGACATTTGAAGTTGAGCGTATATTATACCTATGTTGGGTATGAGGTGCTAGGGCTGTATTTTCCTCTATTGAATTAGCTACTGAATTATCATCTGTATCCACAGAAAAAAACGGAAATGGATCTACGGGTTGAAGGCTTATTCTTGTCTCTCTTGTTTCACCATTGTCATGTACTGGATATGCTCTTTTCACATTAGGATTTAAGTGTGGTGTAATATTATCTGCATGCATAACACGTACTCTATCTGTATGCAATGTCTTTACATTGCCGGATCTAATATTTCTTACTTTCATTACTACATCACTCACTTTATCTAACACTCTGAATGGACCATTGTAGGCTGGCTGTAGTTTTGACGGTAACCCTTTTCTTGGTACTTGTTTTACATATACTCCGTCTCCTATTTCAATTACTTTTATCTATGCTCTCTTATTTTGTTTTTTCTGTAACATTCCTTTAGCTTCCTCTAAATATAGTTGGCACCGAGCATAAACTCTACTAGCTTTAGTGGCTATTTCTTATTTATAATCATCAATATTATACCATGTTTTCGCTTCTTTCATTATTTCAAAAGGGAAATAAGGATCCCTAAGATACATTAAGAAAAATGGACTGTCTTAGAGACTTCTGTGAAATGCCGTATTATAGGCAAAAGTAGCTATGGGGAGCATTGTATACCATATACTAACTTTATCTTGCACTAAAGTGCGTAATATATTCAATACAGTACCGTTTGAACTTTCTATTACGCCATTTGCTTGTGGATGGTATGGAGTTGTTGTTATATGTTTCATTTGCAACAATTTAGCTACTCCTTTTAATATTTCATTAACAAATTTTTTACCTTGGTCTGTGACCAAGGTCTTAGGTACTCCTTTACATACCATAGATTCAAAAAATACTTTAGCTACTTCTATAGCTGTCTTTGTTTTAATCGGTTCAGCAATCAAATATCTTGTAAGCACATCAATCAATACAAAGCAATATTTATATCCTTTTCCTGAATTTCCTATGGGCCCAATTAAATCCACGTGTACACGTTCAAATGGCATATTTACATCCGGATAACTTCTTAGTGGTGCTGGAGCGTCCCCCAGTCGCTTAAAGCGATTACATACCAGACATGCTTTGCAATAATTCTCAACATCCTTTTTCACACCGATCCAGTATGAAAACTTTTGACATCTTGCTAAGGTAACTTGTACACCCCCATGCCCTGCAGAAAGCATAGAGTGTGCTAGTTTCAAAGCTTGATGTTTATAAGAATTAGGCATTACAATCTGTCTGGTCATTTCACCATATTTATTTTTAGCCAATCAATATAAAACATTATTATCCACATTAATTTCTTCTAAATTCAATCTTCCCACTTTCTTTTTGTGCTTACTTAATTTTTTTTTTTAAAGTGTCGACATCATAATCTTTCTTTAATAATTGTTTCAATAATCCATAATACTCATCTTCATCTTGTAATCTTATTAATTTTTCTAGATCCCATTCGAGATACATATCTGCTTTTTCTTCTGTTATTACATATATATTTTCATCGTCTAGGCTATCTTCTTGATGCCTTAATCTAGACAAACAGTCAGCTACCTTATTTTCTTTACCGGGGATATATTCCACTTTAATATCAAATTCAGCTACTAATAATTGCCATCTAGCGATTCTACTGCTCGCATTTGAGGTAGTTAATACCCATACCAGTGGTCGGTGATCAGTGTGAACCATTATAGGATATCCCAGACATAATGTCCTGTCTATTTTCAGACCATACACAATTGCTAGTGTTTCTTTTTCAATAGTACTATAATTAATCTCAGCTTTATTTAATTTTCTGCTGAAAAAAGTGAGTGGTCTCAAATTATCATATTCATCCTTTTGTTGTAGAACACCACCAATTGCAATATTAGAAGCATCCGTGGTGAGATAAAATGCTCTTTCAAAATCAGGAAATATGAGTGTTATTTGCTCTGACAATACCTTTTTGAGCTTAACAAATGCTTCTTCGGCTTCCTTATTCCATTCTATGTATTTTTTATTATTTTTTCCATTCATGTGACCTTCTGTAAGTTTATTTAGGGGAGCTGCTATTCCAGCATAACCTTGTATAAATTTTTTATAATAATTAGTCATCCCCAAAAATGATTGTAACTCTTTTACTGTTTTGGGAGTGGACATCTTATTTACAGTTTCTATTTTATTTGGCTGAGGTTTTAATCCCTCTGCGGAGATGATATGTCCTAAATATTTTACGCTTGACTTAAAGAAAGTGCATTTCTTTAAATTCACCTTTAATTTTGATTCTTGGAATCTAAGAAATACTCTTTCAAGATTATCTATATTATCCATCAAATCTGTATCTTGAACTATAATGTCATCTAAGTACACATGTGTATTATGGCCTGTCAAGCCTATTAATACTTGATTTATTAATCTACAGAACGACATTGGGCTGTCTTTCAAACCCATCGGCAAAACATTATGTTCGTATAATCCTTCAGGTGTTACAAAGGCAGTTAAGGCTTTACTGTCTTTTGTAAGGGGAATTTGATGAAAACCCTGTTTTAAATCTATACATGAAAATATTTTTCCCTTTCCTAAGTTATGAAGGATATTATTTATGCTAAGTAAGGGGTATGAATCATTCATAACATGAGTGTTTAAATTCCTGAAGTCTATACAAAGCCTTAATTTACCATCTTTTTTTATTACTGGCACCAAGGGTGACTGAAAAGATGATCTTGAAGGTCTTATTATTCCATGTTTTTCCATTATTTGTATTTGTTCTTTTACTTTTTCATGGTAACAAACTGGAATAGGGTAAGGCTTTCTAGGCTTAAGGGTTGACTCTAGTTTGATGGTATGATAATAAAATGGAGTAACACTTGGATTGTTATCATTATTTGCAAAGACTGATGGATATTTCATAATAAGTCCTTTTAGGATCTTATTTTCATTACTGTTTATAGAATACATGTCATCTATTGTCTGAAAGAGACAATTCTGTTGTTCCTCCTTATTCTTTTCTGTTATGGTATTCACATTATTACTCTGATCAACCGGCAAATTTTCTTTATTACATGGCTGAACAAATCCTAAAGTTTTCCTTGGTTCTAATTCAATTTTTTCATTTGTCACATTTATATACTGTATAATGAATCTAGATTTCCTATTTTCTTTATCAGATTCTAATTTCACTATCCCCGGACATAATGTGTGAGATCCAGCGTTTCCTACTACTGGCTCAAAAATAGTTGTATCATATTCTACCAAATTTGTTTCAAGTTCTATAAAACTTATATTTTCTCCTTCTAATACTGTTGCTTCAGCTACTGAACATTTGAATTCATTATTCTCTATAATCACCTCTTTTTGTGGCGTTTTATTTTCTTTCGTTATATACAGTGCATGTTCTAACGGTATTTCAACTGTAGTTACATTTTTTCCTTCAATAAAGAGCTTCAGTGGGTTAGTCTGAAATTTTACATCGTACCTTTTCATAAAGTCCCAGCCTAATATCAATTGTGAAGTTAATCCTCTTTCTTCACTAATAATTAATTCATGTATATAATTTCTTCCTTTTATTTCTAGTGATAATCTTGTTTTTCCTGCAGTGGCCATAATATTTCCACTTTCGTTACGGATCGTGGTTAAATCTTGAATTCTTTTAATTTTTCCTAATGATTTTACTAATTGAGCTCCTACTATGGAAACTCCTGCTCCAGTGTCAAATAATGCTAAATGCTCCTTACTATTTCTATCTCCTATTTTCACTTCAATAGATATGTGGCCTGATTTTACATTTACTGCTCCTATAACTACCATGGATGAATCGGCGTTTTTTTTTTGGTAAAGTATGATGATTTGCCTTGTGGTGGATACCATGGCACATTTCTGCATTGTCTGTTAGTGTGCCCTAACATGCCGCAAGAGAAACAAGTGACTGTAGGTCGGCGCCATTGTGGAATTTGAATTTTACAGTACCTAGAAGTATGACCAAATCGATGACATCTGAGACATTCTGAGGCTCGACAGTGTTGTGTGTCGTGATTATTTATCCCACATCTTTGACAATAGGTCTTATTCCTTCCTGTTGTGGTCTGATGAACAGGGATTTCATGCGAGGTGATGGAATTTACTGGAATACCTTTACTCATTTCTTTCCTTATAGCAACATTTGTAAGCTGAAGGCTTGGATGTGAGGCTACGTATTTTAATGACTTTTTATAAACAGTCAAGGGAATTTTCATATCAGCTTCTGATAAAATGTATGAGAAGTCTTTGGGTAATGCATTTATAAAAATAGAAACAAACATATCACTATAAACTTCCTTGCCTGTAGGCTTAAGTGATTTTAATTGTTCAACAATGCCTTCAATTCTGATGTAGAGTTCAGTTAATGTCTCTCTTGTTCTCCGAGTGACAGATGATAATTCATGCATCAGACTAGGAAGAGAACGATCTTCTGGATATATTTCTAAAAATGCTTTTTTTACGTTAGCCCAATCAAGTCTATATTTGGAAGCACAATGATTGATATGCGTGTAAGCCCTGTCTAATGCATACTGCTTAGCTAACTCAATACGTCCTTCATCATCCCAATTAGTTCGAGTTCGGTTCTCGATATCAACTATCCAAGAATGAGCACTTGTGATACATTTTAGATTAGGTGCAGTAGGACTGGATTCACTTCCTCCACAAAAGTATGGTAATCCTATAATTTTGTTAAAATTATTCCTTGCATTATCTGTAATTGCCTCTACAACATCATCCTTACTAAAGCAGGTACTGGTACTGCCAGGTGATTGTACATAAGTCATTTTGTCTTTAAGATTTTCTTGCAACACAAGATCAAAAGTTAATGAGGTTGATTCTCTAAGCCTCAATAATTTCTTAAATCTGCTAGATTTTAACAATCCTGGATTAATGCGTCTCATATAAGTCACAAAAAATCATACAATTTCAAACTAAGTTGAAAATGTAAAAATTTATTTATTTATTTATTTATTTTTTCAAGGTTGCAGTCTTTTAATTCAAAATTTTTTTTCTAGTTGCACGATTGGTTGCAATCTATTAATTCAATTATTGCAATGTTGCAATCATCCCACCGCTGCCACCAATTTCATTGCAAGTTATGTAACATTTCCGTGTTCTGTTAATCAGCATAAACTTTGGTCACGGGGCTACAGAACACATTGATTTTTCTATATTTAATCAATCAAGTTGACAATCCTACTCCAACATTATTTCCTTTATCAATATTTAACATATATAAATGAACAGGTACATTAGATAATATCTTTAGAAGCTCACAACAATATCCACAATTTGGAGCAACACATAACATTCAAATCCTGGAGCAATTCATAATATTCCTATACTGGAACAATGCATAATATTTGTTCATCACAATCCTACATAAATAAATATCCTTAAAATAACATCCTACCAGCTGCTAAAAAGACCGCATTAAAAAATGAGTTTCTACTCACCCTAATATTCAGAATCTCCATTCTGAAGCTGAGATGGTTGTATCTCCAAAGTGGAAAGGCTGAGTGAAGTGATTCTATAGGCCGCTACAATCTGAATATATACACTCAAACTAGCAGTTACCAATTCTCGCAAGACAACATTTTGGGAGGCCTCAACATATATGTTATTTTTCCTTAGATTTCTCCTTCTTTATATAAAGGTGAGTTTTCCCTTAGAGTTCTGCAAACAGATGTTTGGAGGGGCCTTTGTGTACCTTCCCGAGATTACCTTACTGGTTTTCTAATCTGCGTCGGAGTTTACAAAAGAAGCCGGCATGTGTATACAACCTAGCTGACTACAGATTTGATAATCTGATAATCTCCATAATCTGTCCTTTAGTTTACCTGGTCATCTGAGAGCCGGTGTGTTTGGAAAGATATCTGCTACCGTAATTACATAGGCAACAGTCTCTTTGATTTCGTATACCCTTATGACCGGGCTATCGCTACCTCCGACTTCCTTACTTTCGCATTCCACAAATCCACATGTATCTACCACCTTCACACAGTATCCATATTCCCCGTTATCACACTATCTGGTCACGACACTATCACCCACTCTCTTTCTATTATTCATCAATGATCTCCTAAATCTGACTCAATGCCCTATCCATTCCTATGCTGATGACACCACCTTGCATTTTTCAACGTCGTACAACAGACGCCCAACCCAACAAGAATTAAATGACTCAAGGCGAGATGCTATAGGACGCTTAACTTCTGATCTTTCACTTGTTCCTGAATGGGGCAGAGAAAACCTAGTTTTGTTCAATGCCTCAAAAACTCAATTTCTACAACTATCTATTCGATATAACCTTCCAGATAACTATCCCCTCTTCTTCAATGACACTCAACTTCCCCTCTCCTCCACATTAAAGACACTCGGTCTATCCTTTGCTAAAGATCTAAACTGGCAATTTCATATATCTACTCTTGCTAAATCAGCTTCCAAGAAGTTAGGTGTCCTATGGCGTCTGCGTCCATTTTTCTCTCCCTCTCAGCTGCTTGCTCTGTACAGGGGCCTTATCCGCCCATGTATGGAGTATGGCTCTCATGTCTGGGGGGGCTCAACTCATACAGCTTTATTAAAAAGGGTGGAGTCTAAATCTTTTACCCTCATGAACTCTCCGCCTCTAACTGACTTTCTTGATATTTTAAGTTACCGCCGCAATGTTGCATCTTTATCTATCTTTTACCGCTATTTTCATGCTGACTGCTCTTCTGAACTTGCTAACTGCATGCCTTCCCCCCTCCCGCAGCCTCGCTGCACAAGACTTTCTACTTCTTCTCATCCTTATTCTGTCCATCTTTCTAATGCAAGAGTTAATCAGTATCTGCACTCTGTCATCCCTTACACTGGTAAACTCTGGAACTCTCTTCCTTTGTTTGATTTTCCACCTGCCTATGACTTAAACTCTTTCAAAAGAGGAGTGTCAAGACACCTCTAATGTTAACTGGATCTCCACCCCTTGCTTCTATTCTCCTACTGTCCTCTTTACAGGGTCTGGCGACAAGCGGGATTTTTTTTTTTACTTATTTCTGTTTTCCCTTAGTCATTACCCTTTTAATGTAAAAAAAAAAAAAAAAAAAAAAATATGGCTGTGAGAGCATGCGGACTGGTAAGCCATGCGGCGTGCTCTGACCGACATAGCTTGGGACACCAAGCTGAGCTGGGACCCGCAGCAAGACGTCACCACCATCCTCCACACCTTACAGCAGCAGCACGTACCACACCGAACTTACACAACAAGCCCTAAAGACCAGCCCTGGTTTGGTTATCGCTGTCGTGTTGCTGCTGAACGAAAGTACAATACCTGGAGGAGGTACAAAAGGCACTCCAACCTATAAAATAAGGCTTTGCACAGAGCAGCGTGCAAAGCTATGCCGAGGACGGCAAAGTGAGCATAGGCTAAGTGAGAGGAAAATACGAGGAGATTGTTGTCCTCTAACCAACTTAACCCCAAGAAGTGCTGGAGCCTCGTAAAAGAGAGACAGGGCGTAGCCTCCCACGAGCACATCCCAGCCTTGAACAAGCCTGATGGCAGTCTTGCTGTCACAAACCAGGAAAAAGCCTACCTCCTCGCCCAGAAATTCAGTGCCAAGATGAGGACAACAGAACCTGACAGGCCGCTCCCCACCCTTCCACGACTAGGTGACTCATGCCTGGAAACTATTATAATCGCTGTTAATTGGCACCTGAAAGGAGGCAACACCAAAAAGGCGCCGGGCTCAGATGACTTGAGCCCTCATCTGCTCAAACACCTCTAGCGCTGGTCTTCCGCCAGTGCCTACAGTTCAAGGGTATGGCCGTCACAGTGGAAGTAGGCAAGAGTGACTCCTGTTCACAAGAAGAAGCTGAGGTCGAAGCCGAACAACTACCAACCCATCTCAGTCCTCTCGGTGATCAGCAAGATGTTCGAGAGGATAATTGCTGAGCAACTTACAAATTATCTTGAGGATCACCACCTGCAGTCCCCAAGACAGTTCGGCTTCAGGAGAGGACGCTCCACCTCTGACCTTTTTCTACTAATATCCAAGTCTTGGCACGACGCTCTAGATGCTGGCCACCCTTCCTTGGTGATTGTCCTGGACATCGCCGGTACCTTCGATTGTGTGTGGCATCGAGGGCTGACAGCCAAGCTGGAACAGATGGGAATTACCGGGGACCTACTGCATGTGTTCTCCAGCTACCTGTCAGCGCGTCGCTGTCAACGGGTGAACTTCAGCAAGCTTCCCTGTAGAGTCTTCGGTTCCACAAGGGTCTGTCCTCGGGCCCATATTGTGGAACATATATTTCAATGACCTCCTGCACAGTGCCCCTTCAGCAAGTGCCTATGCTGATGACTGCACCCTCTCATGGACCTATGCAAGGGAGGAGTTGCAGGACGTGGTGCAGTCTGTCAACAAGCAGCTGACAGACATAATGGACTGGGGTGACAGGTGGCAAGTCAAGTTTGCCCCTGATAAAACTCAGGGCATGGTGATATCACGCACTCAGGAAGACAGCTGCAGGGGAGACTGAGGCTGGGACGCGACACCATTCCTCTGCAAGACAGCGTTGACATCCTCGGTGTGGAGGTGGACTCCCAGCTACGTTTTGACCGTCACCTCGAAAACGTGGTGAGAAAAGCCTCCCAGAAGGTGACTATGATGCGACGCCTGAATCACCCCCTCACCCACGACGGCCTGCTGACCCAGTACAAGGTTCAGGTCAGGCCGATCATGGAGTACGCGCCGCTCACCTGGATGTCCAGTGCCCGCTGCCACTTTAACCTGCTGGACCGGGTGCAGAGGCGGGCAGAACGACTCATCTGCGGCGCCAACCTGCCAGGACATCAGCAACCGTGGCGACGACAACAGCACCAACGCCAACAACAACAGAAGCACAAAGGC
>JAPQNM010000002.1:15122558-15125058 GCA_029783475.1 Metacarcinus magister | reverse complement strand
AACAGAGCCTATGACGTATCTTTTTTTTTTTTATTTATTTATTTTGTTATCTTTTACCCATGGCACCAGTAGGCTTCAGGGAGACCTTAGATGGTTTGCCTCCGCCCGTTAATAGCGCGGGTTAGATTTTTTAGGTGACGCCTTGTTTCTTCTTATTGATAGGCTCATGCTGCCAGCGGAAGCTCCTCGCGCATATAACGTTGCTCTGCAACCTTGCAATCATGTTGCGGCTGATACAAGAATACTCCTCCATCTAGCTCATGCTGCACAACATGGCCACCGCAAGGCCTTAGTGCGCACGATTGTCAATGATGTGGTTGTTCTTGCCATACGTTTCTTCTCAGCACTAAGTGTAGCTGATCTGTGGGTTTGTTTTGGCAGTGTGAAAAAGGTCCGTGATATTCCGATCCATGAGTACAAAGTACAAAGTACTGGATGACCCTTGAGGACAGCAGCAAGGCCTGTTCTATCCTGTTGCACTGAGGGTGTTCAAAGTTTTTCACAGGAAAATGAAAGTGCAGCAGAGCTGGCGTGCGTTGTACATGCCTGTGCAAATGGGAAGGTGGCTGCATTAACAATGATGAACGCTAAATCCTTCAAAGTTCAGTCACTGCAAGTCCATGTTTGATTTACTTTAAATCACTGATTTTTCTTTGCAAATTATATATAATTGATTGATATTGATATATAGCCCGGCAGCCATAATGAATGATCAAATATAGCACCCAAAACCAAATGATACCTAGAAATTATGCTCAGATTTGAAATCCTTGATATCAAAAACCTATAGTAAGAGCTTTTATTGAAGTCTCTACGAATTTTGGATCATCACTACCCCCATGGATTAACCTGGTATATATGGATTTTGCCATATCCCAGACCTTACTCTTCCTCGTCCCTCAGTGTAAAGTGGAAGTTAATATACAAGATTAAGTACAGTAAACTCGAAATGGATACACAACACGGTCTTGAAAATTAACTAGTGGATATATAAGAAATACTGTCAAACAAAAATCAACAGTGAATAGGTTTTGTTGAATGAAACTGAACCTGACTGGTTGTTTACGTGTGAAACGCCCTCCTGTCGGTGCCTATCGGCCCACGGACATTTGGCCAAACGGACATTTAACCGAACGGACATATATATGGCCGACAAATATTTGGCTAAACGGACATTTGGCCGAACGGACATTTGGTCGAACGGACATTTGGTCGAACGGACATTTAGCCGACAGACATTTCACCAAAAAATAAGTCTAATTTTATTTACATGGAAATAAAGATCTGTTCCTTGTGAAATGATGAGGCATGCCGTCGCTTCCTCTCTCGCTAGAGAAAGAGAAAGAGAAAGAGAAAGAGAAAGGGAAAGGGAAAGGGAAAGGGAAAGGGAAAGGGAAAGGGAAAGGGAAAGAGAAAGTGAAGGAGCATCAGGGTGAGACGAGAGGGAACACCATTCCTTCTCTCCAGCGGGAGGATGGCAGTCTGGCCCACACTTCTCAAGGCAAGGCTGACCTCCTGGCCGGTTACTTCGCTTGGAAAATGTGCGTTCCTGACCCCGGCAGAACACCACCAGCACTGCCACAAATAGTTAAGAACAAGCTGGAGACAGTGATGACAAGTGAGGCGGAGGTGAGAGCCGTACTTCTGAAAGTGGATGTCAAAAAGACCGTGGGCCCAGATAATATCAGCCCTCGCCTGCTGCGTCAGTGTGCTACTGAACTAGCTCGTCCTCTTGCCTCACTGTTTAACTACTGTCTTCTGACCAGCACGTGGCCAAAAGCTTGGAAAACAAGCAATGTGGTGCCAGTGCACAAAAAGGGTCGGAAGTGTGAGGCAAAAAATTACCGCCCTGTGTCTCTGCTGCCGGTGGTCAGTAAAGTAATGGAGTCTATCGTGGTCGCCATGATCACAAACCACCTGGATAGACACCATCTTTTGTGCACCAGGCAGTTTGGGTTCCGGCAGGGGCGTCCAGAAAGCTAGCTTCTCTAAGGAGAATGGCATGGTTCCTGGATGCAAAAGGGCTGGAGACACTCTACAAGGCACAGGTACGCTCATCCTATGAGTTCTCGTGCCTTGCATGGGGTGGAGCGGCCAAAAAACACCTATCCCTCCTAGACAGAGTGCAGGATCGTGCAGCGAGGCTCATCAGGGACCGTGGCACCGATCAAGAGCCACACCTGCACACCCTCCAACACCACCGCGACGTGGCAGGACTCACAGTGGTGTTTAAGGTACAGGTAATAAGTGTGAGTCACTTACTGGACCTGAAGCAGCCTCAACGCCTGAGTCACGTCGCCACACGAGCTCTCGTACAGACTCCTGGTTTGCTGCTGACGTAGGACGTTGTAGGACGTGGCATCAGCAGCAACAATTCATAAATAGATACGTGAAACTCTGGAACACCCTGAATGCCTCAGGAGTGATACTTAAGGACACAAATGTGCAGTGCTTTAAGAAGACTGTAAATGACTGGCTACTGAGGCAGGGGTAATTAATT
>JAPQNM010000002.1:15095058-15102558 GCA_029783475.1 Metacarcinus magister | reverse complement strand
ACACTCCGAAGAGACAAGTGAAAAACAAGAAAAGTGTTGTGAAAACAATCAAGAAGTATCATAACACGACTTACAATACCGCACAGCCAGCCGTTCAAGGTCAATACACTTTGGCCCCACGTTACCAAACAATCTCCGAAGAAAAAAAAATATTTACACGCTTACTCAATATCACAGCTAAGCACTACAATACCGCCGCACTCAAGGACAAACATCACACTACACCAAGCCCACTCACTCAGTATTTTAACTTCTAGGGACTGAATTCGAACAGTTGAGGTGTTCAGTTACTAGTATACAGTTAAGATACTACAAGAAAGTAAAGAAGAAATTCGTCTACAAGCCACGAGAAAGGAGAAATAAGCCTGCCGACACAACATAACATCGCGCCAACCCAGCCAGCCGACGCAGCCAGCCAGCCTGACGCCGCCAACGAACTTCACCCGCAATTTTGCTGAATCAACACATTCCGCTGAAACCAGGGACATAGCAGCTGTTCCACAGAGCCTGGTCTACAACAACTTATTGGTAATAATAACTGTTCTGAATTTAACTGAAAGAGTTGATCAATTGTAAAAATTTTCTAAAATTTACTTGCACCAACAGATATTGTGTGAATGAGGAGTGACTGGTCGTAGGAAACTATACCACAACATTGTGCATTTGAGGAAAATTCAAGTTACACTGCTACCTCAACCTGAAGATAAGGTATGCTTAACGTTGTTAATATTTTAGGTTGATGACCTCTGTGAAGTGTAACAAAATTAGAAGATTTAATTGGAGACTTAGTCCAGTTTTAACCAGAAGTTTAGTCAGGAATTTAGGAAACCAAACCGCCACTATGTCTGACTCAGATAAGACTGTGAAACACGAAATATATACTAATGTTGTAAGTATCCCCAAATTTTCTGGAGAAACAAGTGACATAGATTTGGATAGCTACATAGCTATTGTAGAAACGTACATAGTGAATAAGGGAATAAAGGATGACAAACAGAAAATAGAGGCATTCAAAGGCAATATCCATCCAGGACAGGGGGTCATGCTAGATCAATCATCAAATGCAGGCATTTTGTGGAAGAACTAAAAACCTATCAAGAGTATCTAAGTGAATTCAGAAAACATTTTTTGCTTACTAGTGACAACGATCCCCTCAGGATCTTGGTCAAGTACCTGGGTATGACAAGAAAATCCGGCGAAGACACCACAGACTATATCACCAGATTAGATACCTTCACAAAACAGATTGAAGATAATATTGAAGGTACACCATGGACCGAGAGAAATAACTCTAAACTTGTTCCTATCAGCATGATGAGCAAAATGCTCATGATGGCCCACCTCATTAAAGATAGTCAAGGGTCACTAACAGAAAAATTATATAAAGATCTGGATCAAAGTATATCATTAAGTCAAATAGATTACATCATTAAAGGACACATAGAGGAGGATCCTAAATGTAACCAATATGTATTGCCTATAAGACAACAGTCTCCTTCCCCGGCCAGGCAGAGTAGACAAAGAACACAATCAACACATAGCACATACGCGCGAAGGGCCAGAAGTAGTTCCAAACCTCGAAATTCCATCCAGTGCTACACTTGCCACAAAATGGGTCACACGGCAAGGGAGTGCTACTCGCAAGCAATCTGCGAGAATTGCCAGTATCAAGGGCATATCGAAACGGTATGCAGAAATCCTCCTTGGTGTGTCTATCACCACAGATTAGGACATAAAACAAAAGATTGCAGAGGAGGTCAGGCTGGACCGAGGGTAAATTTTCATCAGGCCCCCCACCAGTATAGTGGGGGACCTCCTGGAAAACAGCCCCCGCAGCAACAACAGCAGTAGGGAAAGGAGAACAAAAAGCGTCACACACACGCCCGATGCCGTTTCGGACAAGCGAACGCCCACGTAAAATGGGTCGGGACTGTGTTGAGTCTCGCTGTACACGTATGCAGGACAGAATTCCACCGAGGTTAGTAGAACCTACCGAACATGACAAACAAAAAGACAATGATAGAGAAAAGGAAATCGTAGTGACCGTAAATGACGCGGCTAACGGCCCACTAATTGAAGCCAGGATATGTGATAAAACTAGTCGTATATTCCTAGACACAGGTGCCATGATAAACATCATTACGGTAGATTATTTGAGGAAAATTAAGCTTGGAGTTGTCGTTCTTGAACCATCTCATCATACCTTGTACGGAGTAACAGGAAACCAGATGAAAACCCTAGGAAAAGTTAAATTAGAGATACTTGTAGCAGATGTATTCCTCTTTGACATAAAAGCCGTAGTTGTAGAGAAGTCCACATTCCCAGGAAACCTCCTTATAGGATATGAAACTATGAGAGAAGAAGAAGTCGCTTGCAAAGGGAGGAGCCAGGTTCTCCTGTATATATATTCCATTTATCCAAAATGAAAATAATGAAATAATTCCAGTAGTAGAAAGTTCCAACAAAACATGTGACATGATCAAACCATCTGAAATTCTTGATAACGTGGCAGAGCGGTCAATTAAAAAATTCAAAGCATTCCCTGAGAATCAATCCATTGAAGAAATTCAAGACACAGATGACACAAATGAAAAACAAAGAGAAAATATTGAACAGGAAACACCTGATACCCAACTAAATCCTTGCAAATTGTTTCAGGACATGTAACAGAGTCGACACTGTTGCATTCTATGTCAGTAACAAGGTGAAAGTTGCGTTGGAAGGGTGTGAAAGGTGCTCGGGAGATAATAGCCCTTCCCGAGACAACAAAATTAAAAGGATGTCACCTTGGACTCGCGCAGTATCAGTCTAACGACGGTACTGCTGAAGTCCTTCTTGTCAACACGCGGTTAACAAAGATTAATCCTCAACACAAGGAACACAAATTGGTTTCTTTCAAATATGTGAGCATCCTATTATATTCCTAAATGAGAACATGTCAAATAATGATGCCACTTTTGTTGGCCCAGTACAGTCTGACACGGAAGACTGTGAGAGTGAAATTCCGGGAACCACTTCAAGTAACATGTCAGCACGACTTGCAAAATGAATTAATGAGTTTGCTAATAAAGCATAAGGACGCGATTGCCTTGCCGGGGGGACGCCTTAGGCAAGACAGACGTACTCAACATAAAATTAAATTAAAACCTGAAACACAACCAATATATATTCCAGCATATCGAATGGCTCACTCTAAGCTCGCCACCCTGGATAAGATAATTACAGAAATGCTCGCACAGAAGTATGAAACCAGTGATAGTGAATGGAACTTTCCTTGATATTAGTTCCCAAGCCAGACGGTCATTCACGACCTGTTGTGGATTATAGGAAATTAAATGAAAGAACCATCCCATACAGACTTCCTCCTACAGTCATATCAGATATTCTTCATAGTCTAGGAACAGAAAACAAGTACTTTAGTACCATAGACATCAGAGTGCCTTTTGGCAGATAGAGCTAGAAGAAGGTAGCAAGACATGACAGCTTTCAGTACACCACAGGTCATTATAGGTTCAAAAGGATGCCTTTTGGTTTATCTAACAGTCCTCATCATATATGCGACTTATGAACATGGCATTACAGGGTCTTATAGGAAGCACCGCTAACGTTTCTTCTTGGATGATATTTAGTTGCCTCCAAGACAGCAGAAGAACATTTCACCAAATAATATCTTAGTTTTCTCTAGATTACGAAAAGCAGGTTTAAAGGTACGCCTAGAAAAATGTTCATTTTTACAAGGATAAAGTCATCTATTAGGACAACAATAGATCAGCATGGACTTCGAACTGTGCAATCTAAGGTAGATGCAGTAACACCTTCACTCCAACCACGGCAGTATAAAGTCAGGAGCTTCTTAGGGCTCACAGGTTATTACAGACAATATATAGTGTGGTATGCAGAATTGCCCAACCTCTCACTTCACTCTTAAGAAAAACGCTAAATTTGTTTGGGACAAGAACAACAAAAAGCATTTGAAACACTCAAGAGAAATTAACTAGTCACCTGTCCTAATTTTCCCAAATTACAAAACAAGAGTTCATCCTTTGCACGGAGCTTCAGATTTGGGGTTAGGAGTAGTTCTCATGCAAGAAAGAACGGTAGACCTCAACCTATAGCCTACGCTTCAAGACTTTGCACATCAGCAGAAAGAAATTATAGCATTACAGAACGAGAGACTTTAGCTGTTATCTTTGTTTGGAAAAAATTTTCGTGACATGGTGCTAGGGTACAAATTAGAGTAGGACTGATCACACCGCGTAGTCAGTAATCTTTTCAAACATAAAAATTTAAGAGGAAGAATCGCCAGATGGTTCACAACTTTGTAAAATTATGAAGTAACTTGAATATATCCCTGGAAAGAAAAATTGCGCGGCAGACCGTTTGTCTAGGAACATCAGTCAAGATGTGATGTAAACACAGTAGTATGTAGTATTGAAGAGTTAATTTCCTTAGAGGATGTGGTAGTTAAAGAGGAACCAGATAAAAGACAAACTTGGGGTGGATTAGTAGAACACCTGACAAATCCTGAGGTGACTCCACGACCAAAGATGGATAAGAAAATTAAAGTCGAAGAGTATGAAATATATGAACGGACTCTTGTATAGAAACGCAGTCCTATCAGATGTAGACACATCAAGAGGAAAAAGTTAAACAATGTAATTCCTGAATCATTAGTACCAAATATTCTCAAATTCCTGCGTGATGCTCCTTTAGTTTCACATCCTGGAAAGGACAAAACATATAAACAAGCTAAATTACAATACTACTGACCATTGATGCGCAAAAACATCTATGATTATGTGAAAATTGTCCTCATCTGTGCTGAACAACTAAAGGACATACAGGTACACCAGCTCAAATGCTTGAATATCCAATACCAGACACACCCATGGCAGCGTGTACACTTGGACACGTGTGGAGTTACCATTATCAGAGTCAGGCTACAAGTACTTATATAGTAGCATAGACTACCTGTCACGGTTTTGTATATTACGGCTATACAAAATAAAAGGCCGAAACTACTATAGCAACAGTCATCATGGAGAAATAATTTGTAATTTCACAACACCACACACAATTATCTCAGACAATGGAACATAATTTATAACCAAATCTTAACAGAATTATGTAAACGTCAATATCAAGAAAATAAATGTCCAAGTTTACAGGCCCCAGGCAAATGGTGTGGTCGAAAGATTGAATAGGAAAAATAATTACATGTCTGAGATCATTAATCAATCCTTATAGTATCACCTGGACACTTGGATCCCTACGTGAAGTGTTCACTTAACTCACAGATAAACTCAGCCACAGGTGAGACAACACATTATATTATTTACGGTAAAGATAAAATAATCCATATGAATTACTAAATGCCAGCCAAGTCACGTTTACAATGAAGATGATTACATTAAAAATAGGATAAACAAATCTCAGATGATACACCAGAGAGTTAAAATCATATGGAACACATACACTCAAATGATAAAGAAACACAAACGCAATCAGCTAGAGTGTGAATTTGAGGAAAGGAGACATAGTAAGTGGCAAAGTACACTACCGTTCCACTTGCTAAGAGTAATAAGTTATCACCCAATTCTCGGGACCTCACAAAATAATTGCACCAACACAGGAAACAATTTAAATCCAACACTTACATAATGGCGAAGTAACTATCCGACATTTCAATGACTTGAAAAGGGCAAAATTATCAGACAAAACCAAAATAACAATAGAAGATACAGAAAATGTCACTGAAACTTTTCCAGAATTCGAGGATACAAAAATGAATTGTTAAAAGATGGTATGAAAATACAGATAATGAATGCAAAAGAAAACTAAGGAGCTATAGAAGGAAATATGTACAATAAATGATAAACTGACCAAGTAACAAGAATAATTTATATAAATGAACAATTCTTAGAGAGATTATTCTATAAATATATACATGAAATGTTAAAAGAGTTAGGAGTTGATTATAACTCATTTTACAGATAAACATGAAGGTGGTTGCAAGCTTGATCTTAGCTGCATTAGTACAGCCTGGGACCCAGTGAGGCCCGGTGTCTTAATCAAGAATATAGGTGATATGATTATAATAAACCAGTCAGTGAGGGATAGTTCTTCAGTTTGATAATGTTACATATATACTTGACAATCTAAGGTACGAAATCAAGGGTATACAATAGCAGAGAACAACTTACAGGAACGAGGACATAGATATTAAAAGGATCTTCAGAAAAATATCTGTAATCAAAAGGAAAGTAAGCAAGTTGGAAGAAAATTTTCTTCAGGCAAGGAGTAAAAGAGCTGTTGGTGTAATTGCAGCTATAGGTGCCTTAGCAGGTTTAGGAATTGCTAACATAGGATTGCATGCAGATCTAAGGATCAATGTGAATTACATTCAAATAAGTTGACAACCATTGCAGACAGAAAGAAGACACTTACTTTGAAAAAGGAAATGTTGTTAATAGACATAGATGTCACTTTACCAAGGTCATCTCCACCTTTAAAAAATCATCATATTGTAAAGAAAAGGATCAATGTTAATCTTCCAATATCTGGAATATCCTGGAAAATTCATGCTTTACTATAGTACCCATGTTAGTAGTCACAGGAATTGCTGGTGTTACGATATTTCATATGTATAGAAAATTAAATCGTCGCAATGATAGTGAAACATGTATCCAGCACAATGCCGTAACCCTGTAATAGGATTATATAACTGCAGTGTAAGAGTATACAGTATTATAAGTATTCATATGAACATATCAATGTACCATGTCCTAAGTACTATAATTAATGTATTAAGTCAATATAGGTTAATACAAATAAGAATAATCAGATTACATTTATTATTTGAAAAGATAAGTAGTCTTGTCGGGACGACAAAGCGGTAGCTGCCGAGCCCTGTAATAGGCGAATTAGATCAATTAGATTGGAATAGAAGGCTGTTAGAAGGACTAACAGCTATGTAGAAGGAAGTTGAGCAAGACCGCGTAGGAAGTCGATGATAACGACTCGCTATAACCCAAACAGAGCGGCTTGTTTTCTGTACATTCAGCTCGTTAAAGACCTCAATTCCATTGGTAGAAGATAAGCATGTCATCGCTACGTCATAGAACGTCATTAATATACTTCGAAGTTATTGGTTAAAGAAGTTATGACATCACGACAAGGGCTGTGTGCCAGTCGAGAGCTCAGTATGGAGACAGTACAGCAGTGGCTCCCAAGAATCTAACCGTACAAGTTACGTTAATATTGTAAATAGATTCGCAGTAACATATCCATACTGAACATGAGAAAGGTTCTGTTCTATAGTGAGTGACTGATTTCCTTTACGCGTGTGAGTGAGTCAGATAGAACATAACCGTGCTACACACCATTAGTTAGAATATTAGTTACTGTGTGAACATTATATTGTATATAACACAAATAATGAAAACCAGAGTCAAGTCATTGTTTCCGTACC
The DNA here is from genome assembly GCA_029783475.1 of Metacarcinus magister. NCBI lineage: Eukaryota > Metazoa > Arthropoda > Malacostraca > Decapoda > Cancridae > Metacarcinus > Metacarcinus magister. Next base: position 15,095,087 of record JAPQNM010000002.1, on the reverse strand, counting down.
CTCATTACGAATGCTGAGAGGTAGAGTAA
>JAPQNM010000002.1:15087128-15091458 GCA_029783475.1 Metacarcinus magister | reverse complement strand
CAGTCAATCATCTGTTCTGAGAGCCTCCATTTATCAAGTAATGAGTGTTGATCCAAAAAGATCATCGCATTCATCTTCCTATTACTCAACTATACGGGGTCATATTTGCTAAGTTGCTTGATAGTACTTCTAATTTGAGGGAGGACTAAAGCAAAAGTCAGATGTTTGATCGTTTTCAGAAGTTCTTGATAGAATTAGCTGTACAGCTACAAACACGGCTTCCACTAAATAACCAGACCCTATCTGAGGTCTGCTCTCTTCTTGATCCCACAGTGATTGTAAATGTAGGAAGTGAAAAACTGCTTCTTTTGGATGTTTCCTCAAAATTTCCAAATTTCATTAAAGAAAATGAACAACAAGAGTTTGTAGACAAACACATAGACACCTTAAAAAACAAAAAAACAAAAAAAGCTTCATCTTGATAAATCACCCAATACACTCACAAAGAACTATACATTAATTACAAAAAAAAAAAAAATTAGAACTACTGTTTATTATGTCTTCAATTATTTCCTCTTATTTTTCTGCAACGGTTGAGAATCGTCTGCATCATTAATTTCTCTATATTCTTCTGTATATTCATCTACATCTCCTTCGTCATCTGCATCAAATGAGCACTGATTACTGCACCCATGACCAGCACAATACCCACACATATGTGTACAGGAAAGTCCACATCTTCGGCACTCGCAGTTCACTTCACAACCTGTTCTACAGTTACAACTATAAGATGAAGAAGGGAAGGTGGTACAGGCTCTTTAAGAGATGTAACTGGTCTCAAACGGTCATTCTTTAATTCCCAACCCCAGTCAGTAGGGTCAAGAGCATTCCCCAGCCACTGTTGCACTTGATGGAATGTACGATAAGAATGTTGACGTGCTGCTGCTGATGTTGGGGGAAGTGTAGCTAGATCGAATCTGGCATGAACAGGCTGTTGAGCAATCGTCTTTAGATATATAAAGTACCTCCGTTTATCAAGACTACCCTCTGGCTTTTCTCCATACATGACTAAAAGAAATGCTTCGCCAGCAGCAGCTATATCATCTGCAAAGGCTTCAGGATCATAGAAGATCTGCATTTTCTGACGTATTGCAGGATTTTGTTGTAATGTTTTGTAAGGAACCCTTTTCCCCTTGCGATACACAGCAGAGGTTGTATCGCAACCCGTTATTGCATGCAGGAAGAGCAAGCTGCCAGTCATGTCACCCATTTCACTTTGGATTCTTTTAATGCTGAATATTTTAAGTGGATGTGCTCTGTCTGCAGGGATCATCATTTTGATATAAGTCTGAGGTTTGGCAAGAGCAATTAAGAAGACAATAAGATCAGTGTCTTCCCCCACAAGAACTGATCCCTGTCCCGAATCTCCTATGCCAATTGCTGTTGTTGCTACCAATCTGTCAGCATCTGCCTCTGCCTGATGAACCTTACAACCAGCAGCTTCAAGATGTGTAGAGAGGAGTTTGATTAATCCCGCCTTGTTTTTTGCATTCCCCATGAATTCCTGCTGAGATACCAGGACTTGTATGTGACTCTCTACGGCTATATCTCTAGATGACTGTGTTTTTCCTCGACAACAGTGTTCTTCGTCTTTTGTACTGTGAGTTTCATATCCATCGAATACCACATGAGCATCCCCATACTTCTGTTTAACAAACGATGTATACTGAGAACATATCATCCTGAATGTTGCAGAACATTGCCACACAACATGATGAAGAAGGTATCCACCATCTAAAGTGTACACAGCAGCAGCTGGAGGCAAATTTTCAGGGGGTGCCAGTGCCTCAATCACTGGGCCATGAGAAAATTTTGTTCCTTTACGCAAAGAAAGCTCATTAAAGAGGGAAGGTGGTCGAGGTTTCAAGAATCCATCAATTAACATACGAAGAGAATCTGGAACAAGTTCATAATTGCCAGAAATTACTTGCTCGGCTGAAGGGAATACTTGACAATCATATGCTTGTGAACGGATGTCATTCCTAATTATCATTGCAGCAGTTTCTATCAGTCTTCTTACATCTTCAGCAGGATTACTTTTGCGTGCAGCATACCATTCATCCGTTAAAATGTCTTGCATATATTCAGTGCAACACACAATTCCATTCTTCCCTATATTATTAGCTACTGTTATTTGGTTTCCATAATGGTCTTTGAGCTTCCTCGTCAAGTACTGCTTATTTTAATTAGTATCAGTGTTTTCATAACTACTCATAACTAACATTAATTCATCAATAGAATATAGACATTCATCATTTTCTTCCAAATATTTACACAATTTCATAAATGCCACTGATTTTTCCTCATCTACTTTTCGTCCCTGAAGTGCAGCAGTTCCTGGCTTTGCACAGTCTGGTCTTAATAAGTATTTGTAGCATATGCGATGGTATCGTCCCTCGGCTGAGACAAGATCAATGACATTGGACACTCGGAGAAGAACCTCTCTCCCCCAATCATCATTTCGTTGTTCAGTATTTGTGCGAATGTATTCAATAAATTCTAGTGTTTCCACGACACTGTACTCATGAGAGATTTGTTTCCTATATTTTCGCACATCCTCATAAACTTTCTTCTCACAAAATATACACTGGGATTTAAAATCGAACTCTTGCCTGATTTCATGTAATGTGTCAACTTTTTAAGGCGCGGGCTGCAAGCGACGTGTGTAGTCTTTTCTACATTTCACATGAACAACAATGGAGCTCTTGTTTGTCAGTAATTCTTTAACACTGTCTCCTTTTGAAGTACTTGTTTGTATTATTTTATCCAAACCTCTAGTGACACACACAGTCTCACCAAAATTGTTATTGCCAGTGGGTTCACACAGTATGCAAAATTTGGATGTCTTTAACTTCTGTGCCCTTCTCATTTATGTGCCCTTCTCATTTCTGTGCGTTTCATTCTACCTGAAAGTAAGAAAGAAATAGAATTAATCATACCGTGCCCAACATCATGTAGTTTGTATATACTGATTTGTCACAATATTAAAAAATGTATGCTTGCAGATACACATATTCTAACAAAGATAACTTAGTATTGATTTGTTCTAGAGAAGTTATTTTGATTTCATTCAAAAGACAATAAAATTCTGCAGAAGGTTTATTTATGTTAAAATTTTAATAAACAAGCTAGTTTTCCCATAACAGGTATGGAAATATACTTCTCAGTGTCGGTAAAAGACTTATTCTATAAATAAGAGCCCATAATTTCACACTGATGCATTTAGTACTGGAAAAATTTACGGGAATAGCTTCTATAAGTATGATACAATAAGAAATGAGGCATATTTGAATTACCAGATTTAAATTTTACCCTTTAAAAGCAATAAATGAGATAATTTTTAAAATCCAAGATGGCCGCCATTTTGTGGTCATAACTCGAAAACCCGTCACGGGATTTCTTGGGACTTTCTGGATGAAGATACCACAGGTCACCTCTACATATCCCCAAAGTTTCAGTTTGTCAATTTAAATTCTGAGATTAAACCCTAATTGTACTGTACTAATAAGGAAATCGGGTGAATGTTTCAAATTTGAACATAGCTATACTTGATATGATAGAGGCAGTGAACAAGGAAATATACAGTATGAGTAAGCGATGGAGTACAAACTTGATGTGAATATGAAATTAGATGTTTAATGTGTAGCTTAGTTGATTCTAGTATCAGGGATGTTTGATTTTATAAATGGCTTAATAGTTGCCGTTTAAGGTGTAATCATATTCAAATACAATGAATTGCTTTACTTTATTTTGCAATGTAATTTAAGAATGGTAAAATAAACTTTGTATATAGCATAAAGTTGGCCTAGTTTTGTAACTCACTTAGCATAATTCTTGCATAATTTTAAGTTGAGTCTAGCATAATTCTGCAGAAGAAATCTGGTAACACTGTTCTCCATATATGAAGTAAGATTATATATTTTTCACCATATTAAGTCCGTATTTAAGACACTTAAGTCAGGACAGGTGTGCAGAGGCTGGTGGACTAGAGGGCAGGTCCTGATAACTGATTGGAAAAATACCTAGTAAATATATGCTATTAACAATATTTCCTTGCATTTCATTTTTCCATGTTGATATCCTCCTAAATGTTTAAATGAAAAAAGATCATACAGGACGACTATTAAAGGAATGCTTGGTTAAAACCTGTTCCTTACCTTTTTTGTTACTGCATACCACCATAACCTATGATTTACACCATCTCGATAATTAATATTTTTCTTTTGCCATCGGGTGCGGTCATACTTTAGCCTTAGACGATTACTAGGGGAGAGTGGGGTAAGAAGCCCCCTTTAAGTAAAAATATCTATTAAATCTACACTATAGCAGT
>JAPQNM010000002.1:15069628-15082128 GCA_029783475.1 Metacarcinus magister | reverse complement strand
TATTATTATTATTATTATTATTATTATTATTATTATTATTATCATTATCATTATTGTTACTATTATTATTACCATTATTAGTATTACTATTACTATTATTATTATTATAAACAGGATTATTGATATTAGTATTATCATCAATATCATTACCATTATTAGCATAATTATTTTTTTTATTATCATTATTATTAGTGTGATAGTTACAGTAATAATATTGATAATAATGATGATAAGAATGATAATAGTGATAATGATAATAGTAGTAATGATAATTATAGTAGTAATAATATCAACAATATTAAAAGTAATGATAACAATGATTATGATAGTGTAAATAAAAATAATATTGATGAAAATATAATGATGATAATAATTATATTAATAATTATAATACTAACAACAACAATCTTAATAATAATAATAATAATAATAATAATAATAACAATAATGATAGTAATACTAAAGATAGGAGTAAATTGGATTAAAAAAAAATCACAAAACAATAGTATTAATAATAACAATAATAACAATAACAATAACAATAACAATAGTACTATTGCTTCTACTACTAATAATAATAATTATAGTAATACTTCTACTACTACTAATGATGATAATAATATTAATAATAGTAATAATAATAATAATAATAATAATAATAATGATATTAATAACAATACTATTAATAATGATATTGATAATAAAAATTATAATGTTAAAAATAATAGTAATAATAATAATAATAATAACAATAATAATTATAATAATATTGATAATGATAGTAATAATGATAATAATAATAATAATAATAATAATAATAATAATAACAATAATGCTAATAATAATGAAAATGAAAATAATAATAATAAAAGTATTTGTAATACTACTAATAATGATAACAATAACACTTGTGATAATAATAATAATAATAATAATAATAATAATAATAACAATAATAATAATAATAGTATTAATAATAATAATAATAATAATGATAATAATAATAATCATGATAATAATAATAATAATAATAATAATAATAATATAATAATAATAATAATAATGAAAATAATAATAATAATAGGAATAGGAATAATAATAATAGTCCATGTTCTATTAATTATATTTGTTGACGGGAAATAATGTACGAATTGTGTACAGCCTCAATAATATCTGTTGCGTAAAAATTAATTTTGCACTGTATTGTACATTGAGCTGTATCATATTTTCTGCATGTCTATTTATTTAATTGTTTATCTAGTTGCATAACTCGGGTGTAACCCTCATTCATCATTACGCCATAGAACGAGCATTAAATTTTAGGTTATGTAATGTTTATCCAATCAGTAACGGTAAATTGAATATGTAGTGACCAATAAATCAAAGAATCGGTTGTTTGAATTGATGGTGGAAGGTAAAAGAGGTGTTATTCAGGTACGGCGGGGCTGGGCTACCTCATGTACTGGCTGCCTGGTGCCCTCTTCATTCTGTTGGACCTGTTATTGTGGCCTAATGTGGTGCGCCAATACAAGGTGCAGCCATTGACTAATGAACCCGTTCCTACCTGGTCCCTCATTAAGGTAAGTGAAGAACAAACAATATCAATGGTAAATATATCACCAAATACACCCAATTTTTGGAGTTTTATAATAATATAGTCCACTTGTACAGAAACATTAGATATTAGTTTTATAGTATTTATTTTCACACATTAATTCGCTTGGACAATATATTAATGCATTCCCTTAGTGCTTGTTGGTGGTCAACTTCAACCACGTGGTGCTGGGTCTGCCCTTCTTTTGGGGCTGTTATCACCTGATGATGCTGAGGAGCGGGAACCTGTCGCCTGACTTGCCCTCCCTGCCTAGGGTCGTCTTCGATATTCTGGTGTCGCTGATGTTGAAGGAGATTGTTTTTTATTACTTGCACAGGTATGGCGCTAAGTATACACATATTATGTACAGGTAGACAACACAATAGGTTTGTGTCTGATTTATTATCTCACGAGGCATTAGCATCTAGAATCTATGTCAGTATTACTCGTGTCGTAACATTTCACTACATAAAAACATTAATGGCAGAAGGCTGCGAACCCACCTCCTAAAATCTTTGATTTTCACCTTATATGAAAGCAGAAAAAAAAGGTTTTACTTTGTTTTGCAACTTATTTGCTTTTCCTGTCTTTTTTTTCTTTTTCGATGCAACCTTACATACGCCGGACAAGACGAATTGTATGAAAAAGTATAAGTTAAATGACACAGTAGAGTTGTTCACACCATGTGACCGAAAAAAAAGACTGAATGTTGTTCCTTTGTGTTTGTTCAGGTTGTTCCACCACCGCCGTCTCTACAAATACATCCACAAGATTCATCACGAGTGGCAGAGTCCTGTGGCCGTGATGGCGGACTATGGCCATCCACTGGAACACATCTTCATCAATATGGCACCCATAATGCTCGGTCCCTTACTGCTGGGTTCCCACCTCGTCACCATCTGGCTGCTAGCGTCCTTGGCCTCCATCGGCACTATCATTAACCACTGCGGCTATCATCTACCTTTCTTCCCTTCGCCGGAGTTCCACGACTACCACCACTTCAAGTAAGTCAGTGTGTTCCTTAACGTTCTGTATTGACTAACATTCCTCTGTTGCTCACATAACACCTAATCCATAGAGTAACCGATTGTTTCTATGCCCTAAAATGTAGTATCTCGATAACTATAGGTGCACTACTAACCACTAACACGACACTGATGCAGATTCAACGAATGCTACGGCAACTTGGGGCTCCTTGACTACCTGCACGGGACTGATCGTAAATTCCGTCAGTCTGCCAACTTCCTTAGACATCAGACCCTGTACAACTTCGAGCCCCTCACCCACACTTTCCCAGGAAGCAAAAGAACGACTACCAATGACGTCGACAGGAAGATAAAGAAACACTGAGGGTCATGCAATCGAATTAGTCAAGCAGCAACTTGATGCAAAAACTTCTAGCATTTAGGTTAATTTATATAACGCTCAACTAACGTATTTATTTCATTATATTGATGTTGTAATGTAAGGATAAATATAACTATGAAAAATACATTAATCAAAAGGATATTCTTCAGTCACACACACACACACACACACACACACACACACACACACACACACACACACACACACACACACGCGCACGCACGCACACACACACACACACACGCACACGCACACGCACACGCACACGCACGCGCGCACACACACACACACACACACACACACACACTCGCACGCACGCACGCACGCACGCATGCATGCACGCACATTTTTATTTATTCATTGGCTTACATATTTATGTTGTTGTTTCATGATCGCAATACTTTGGCATGAACTTATAGTCTCCGGAAAATGTTTTGAATGAAATCATAGCACATTGATTTTGATGCATGTTCATATGGTTCATTTATAGTTCATTTGTATTCTTGATGCAGCATACATTAATACATTCCGTTTCGTCAAAGTTCGATCATATGCTAATGCGTTAAGGCTGATGATGTGCATGACCACTATTGGTAACAAAAAGTGTAGTGTGTATGACAAAAATGACAATATGAAGAAAAAGAAATATGATCGTGTTCTAAAGGTTTGATTTCTTGCTGAATGAAGAAGGCTCAGCAGATATAGCAGCAGTACCAATCAGAAGCAGCACAACCAATCAATACACCACACCAGTCCCACAACCATTGGCAACAACCACACTACCACCACCACCACCACCACCGCCAACACTACTGCCGGTGTGGCATGTAAAAGTGACGACCGTCGAAAAAGTGGCGACATCGCTTCTGCGCATGCGCTGGGAGTAGAAATGTCGTATTGCTGTCGGCAGAATGTTGAGGAGATGATGGTGGTCGGTCATCACTACAGTCGCTCGCTGGACGCGATAGAATGAAAAAGAGTCTGTCATTAATAAAGTTATGTAAATATGCATCCACCATATCATTTCTGTTATATATATATATATATATATATATATATATATATATATATATATATATATATATATATATATATATATATATAAACGAGTGGGTGGTCAGGTGGCAGATGAATTGTATTATTGACAAGTGTAGAGTAATGAATGTTGGTCGGGAAAATGGTCAATTTCCAGTTTCACCTAACCAACGATTTTCTAATGCGCCTCGTGTTTTTCTGATTCATGTAATGAATTGATTGATTTTCTATCTCTTCTGTCGCAAATGGCTAGTTTTCAAACAATGACTGACTGTTTTTCAAGTCATGCCTACCCCTCATCCCCAATGATCTTGGGGGATCTGTGGGAAATCGGGCGCCCAGCTAGGAGGATATTACGTGAGTTCTGGTTAGGTTGGGGGGGTCTGGGGGCTTGCCTCCCCAGTCAAGAGGTTACTACGTGAGTTCTGTTTAGGTTTGGTTAGGTTGGGGAGCTCTGGGGGGCTTGTCCCCGCCTATAAATTGTCCGGGAAAATCCTCACAACAGGTACAACATAAGCAAGATAACACTGAATAGATTAGAATGTGAGAGAAATTTGGGTGTACTGGTTAGCTCAGACATCCATCCCAGAAAACAATGAATTGAAGCTAGAAATAGGGCTAATAGGTTGTTAGGATTCATTACTAGGAGTATTAAAAGTAGAAGTGCTGAGGTTATTCTGAAGTTGTATTTAGCGTTAGTCAGCCCTCACCTCGACTATGCAGTGCAGTTTGGGTCACTGTATTATAGAATGGACATGGGAATACTAGAGCCAGTGCAGAGGAGGGTGACCAAAATGTTACAAGGGATTCGTAATTTTAGTTATGAGAGGAGACTAAAGCTTTTGAAATTACACTCACTGGAGAGGCGTAGAGTAAGAGATTATCTGATTGAAGTATTTAAGTGGGTGAAGGGTTTTAATAAGGGGAATGTAGGATAGTTTTTTGCGGTCAGTAGTCAGGATAGAACAAGAAATAACAGATTCCAACTGGAAAAATATAGATTTAGGAGAAGAAAAAAAATAGGCAGAAATTGGTTTACAAATAGGGTGGTAGATGATTGGAACAGACTTAGTCAGCAGGTAGTTAGTGCACAGACAATAGGGAGTCTTAAAAGAAGACTAGACGGCTTTATGGATGGGGACGAAAGGTGGGTGTAGGTAATAAAGGAGTATTGGAGTAACAGAATTACCACGTGTAGGCCTCCGGGCCTTTTGTAGCTTCCTTATACTATTCTTATGAGTGCCCGACGAGCACGGATCATTGGATGCATATCCCTAGCTTTTTTTTTAGTATTGTCACCAGATCACGCAGTACCAGGCTCGCTCGTGCTTTCCTCGATTATGACCTCATCTACGCTCATGCCCATGACCCACCTTCCATTGGTATGAATTGGAATGCGAACTGGTAACAATGTTTGCTGTGAGGCACTGCCTACTTGTGTGGTTGGAGCCTAATGGCAGAGAAGAGTATCAAGATACCTCTCCACTCTCTCATAACCTCTGTAGCACATACTTTTAGGGGAGTGATAAGCGGATATTATTCTATTTGAATTCTTTAATTTTCTATGTGCTTGAACATATCCCTGGAACAAACTAAATTTAATTTTGACTAGGAAAACATGTGTTGGTTAATTCAAATAGAATAGACATAAACAGTATATTTCTAATTAATCCACAGCATGTATAGCAGTTCGTCTTAATAGATGTCCTTGAACATTAAATATTAATTCCAATTTTACAAGGGATACTAATTTTGGGGCTAATTAAAATGCGGTCAACACAAGAAATAATTTAATAATTCCTCTACATGTACAAATCCATTGTATGTATGTATGTATGTATGTTTGAATCAAGAGAGGTGCTCGTGTGTAAATACAACATGTCAAGACTTTATCATTGAGTTATCCTCTCTCTCTCTCTCTCTCTCTCTCTCTCTCTCTATATATATATATATATATATATATATATATATATATATATATATATATATATATATATATATATATATACATATATATATATATATATATATATATATATATATATATATATATATATGTGTGTGTGTGTGTGTGTGTGTGTGTGTGTGTTTATTTTACACATTCTGGAGGTGTAAGATCATATAGCTCTCAATTTTCTAGAATCTAGAGAATTAAGAGCTATATTTTTGCATTACCTATTTCTGAGGTTTGCTTGATTACATTTCCGTCTTAAATTCCTAGTTTCTGAGATAATCAATGTTTTCTTTATGACCTCTTCGCAAAGTAAAGTTTAATTCGGTTTCAACAAGGTTCTGTTTCGACAAGGCTAGGTTATTTGTCAATATAGGTTTACAAACTATCAGATTTTTTCTATGACCCAAAGCAAGGACTTGAATAGATCGAGTCCTTGCCCAAAGCCACGACCATGTTGAAGATGTATAAAGTTACCGTATATATATATATATATATATATATATATATATATATATATATATATATATATATATATATATATTTATATATACATATATATATATATATATATATATATATATATATATATATATGCAAATTCCTAGTTTCTGTATATATATAGGCTATATATATATATATATATATATATATATATATATATATATATATATATATATATATATATACTGTCATGCATCTCGGAGGCCAAGTTTCAGCCTGATAGCTGGGTATACGGGGAGAGAGCGGGACAGTCCGACATACAGGGAAGGGCTGAGCGGGACTGAGGCGAGGGAGACAGATGGAGAGAGTGACGCCAGCAGTCTCTGCAATGTTTGAGTCGTGCGGCTGGCAACGAAGAAGGCGATGTCGCCACTTTTTCGACGGTCGTCACTTTTACCCGCCACACCGGTGTCGTAGAAAATACGCGCCCCAGAAAAAACGCACTCCGGCAGCGTCAAAACTCTCATACCGCATGTCACTCACTCGTCTCAGTCTCCGCGGCTGAGGCTCAGTATGCACCAACTGATTGAGGGGGGTGAGTGTGCCCGCCCCTCTCTCTCTCTCTCTCTCTCTCTCTCTCTCTCTCGTTCTGCTGTGAGAGCGTATATATATATATATATATATATATATATATATATATATATATATATATATATATATAGCGCATAAGGATGGTTCTCTCTCTCTCTCTCTCTCACTCTCTCTCTCTCTCTCTCTCTCTCTCTCTCTCTCTCTCTCGTTCTGTTGCGAGATCGTATATATATATATATATATATATATATATATATATATATATATATATATATATATATAGCGCATAAGGATGGTTCTCTCTCTCTCTCTCTCTGTGCATATATATATATATATATATATATATATATATATATATATATATATATATATATATATATATATATATATATAAGGATGGTTCTCTCTCTCTCTCTCCATTTCAATCTTTATAAAAGTGCCTTTCAAGAGCAATAATGCGCGACGCTCACTACTACAAGTTTAGAGCACTACTGAGTAGCGAGTCCAGTGAGCAGCGCGGGATGAGCTACGCTACGTCTGGCAGCTGAAGGGGATACATTTCTTTCTGGGAGTCTGAATTTCCTATGACACCGCCAACACTGCCGCCACCATCCCCACCCCCACCACCACCCCAACCCCCACCCCTGATGGCCATGCGGTAGGAACTGTCAGTTTTATGGACCATCACAACTAGGGAACAATGAGGAAAGGATGAACGCCTAATTATACCTTGTTGGAAGAGTAGGTCGACTTCTTTTTTCAAAAAAAGGCTTTAGATGGATAGAGACCGTATAAACCTTAGCGTAGAGGCGGCTTGTAGTGGTAAGGACAATGTAGTGTTTGATGGTCGAAGTACATCCAGGGACTTCTGAGAAGACATCGTCGTACTCCCCCATGAGGCCCAACAAGTAATCTCTTTATTCCTTACCCAGGTTAGGGTTAACCTGGGGCTGTACGATTTCTCTGTCGATTTGGTCATTCGGTATTACGGGGAGTCTTGCGTAATCATCCTTGGGTTCTTCTGAGCAGGTGTAAGCTTCATCCGTTGAATCTTCTTAGTCTTGGGTGGATACTTCATCAAGGACTTCGGTGAAGTTAATCTGAGAACGATGAAAATACTTTTTTAAGGAGGTTGGCGTGGTACAAACTCGAGCCTCGGGGACAGTCAATGAGGTAATCCACCTTACCTCTTCTCTCTAGCACCCTATAAGGACCTTTCCAACCAATTAGTAGTTTGCTGGTGTCGCTCGGTAGTAGAACAAGTACCTCATCACCAGGGTGGAACTGGTGGTCTTGAGACCTGACTTAAGAATACGCTTTATAACGGGAGGCACTTACGTCAGCATTCTTTGCAAATTCGGAGAGCTTGCCCTATAATTTTATGGTGTATTGGGAGGCAGACGGTCGTCTTCCTGAAGGTTGCGGTCCTCCCAAGGGTCTCGAAGCACAGACAGTGGTTCTCAGTGTCCTCAGACGGGACTTACAATGTTATATACATTTGACGCTGTAGCAGCAATAGCCTCGCTCGTTCTCAACATATTCAAGAGAGAACGTAAACATTCGAGGCGTCACTATAAAAAAAATCTAAATAACGGGCAAGAGGCAGTTCATAAAGCCTATAGAGCTCCTGCACGTGACGTCACACCCAGATCCAGAATGTAAACAACCGCCATCTTCGTGGGCAAGCCGACCACAGTATTGCAATTACAAGCAAACACCGTAAGACTTGCATAAAAATTACCATTTTCAACCATGGTAAATAGCTGCTGTGCATACAAATGTCACACCAGTTATGAAGAGGTTATGGGGAGTCATTTTTACAAGCAAACCTACCCAACCTATTCTACTACCACTTACTCCTACAAACACTCACACTTTCCATGCACAATACCACACTAAAACAGGCTTCTTAATATTATTACATCGAACTGCACCATACACTCGTTCACATAAATACATAATCATTGATCAGCCTAATACAACACCACAATACAAACACACACACACACACACACACACACACACACACACACATTTCATTCACTTCCCTCCCGTGCACACTCAGAGCTAAATATTAATAACGTGGCTAACCTAATGCTAACTTGATTTCAATATTAACCCTATTTTTTTATGGTAGATTTTGATGTGATTTTAATTAAATTGAAAGTTGTTCCCGTTGCAAATCGGAAGTGTCTATATACACGACCATAATGCAAATAACTATTCACTATGACAGTGTCTATTTACACGACCGTAATGCAAATAACTATTCACTATGGCAGTGTCTATATACACGACTGTAATGCAAATAACTATTCACTATGGCAGTGTTTATATACACGACTGTAATGTAAATAACTATTCACTATGAAAGTGTATATATACACGACCGTAATGCAAATAACTATTCTACATGACAGTGTCTATAATGCAAATAGCTATTCACTACGACAGTATCTATATACACGACTGTAATGCAAATAACTATTCACTATGACAGTGTCTATATACACGACCGTAATGCAAATAATTATTCACTATGACAGTGTCTATATACATGACCATAATGCAAATAACTATTCACTATGAGTGTCTATATACACGACTGTAATGCAAATAACTATTCACTATGAGTGTCTATATACACGACTGTAATGTAAATAACTATTCACTATGACAGTGTCTATATACACGACTGTAATGCAAATGACTATTCATTATGACAGTGTATATATACACGACTGTAAAGCAAATAACTATTCACTATGACAGTGACTTGCCCACAAAGATGGCGACTATTTACATCCTGGTTCAAGGTCGTGACGTCACTGCAGGAGCTCTATTGGCGCCAACAGTTTGTGATGTAGATAATGTGTGAGGCTGGGTGAGGAGCTAAGGGAGAGTTTTCATATACGAAGGAGTGGGAATGGGAAAAGGATTTGTGATGTCGCTATGGCTGTTTAATATTTTTTTTTTTTATGAATGAGTGTACGAGGGAAATTAAAGCTAAAGTGGAGATTGTAAGTACAAGACTGAAAATTAATGGAATGGGTGAGCAGTGGTGGCATCCCTGTTTGCAGATGACACTGTGCTGTTTGCAGAGAGTGACGAGGAACTTCAGAGAGCGTGTAAGAGAAGGACGCTAAAAGTTAATGCTGGGAAAGGTAAGACGATGTTTTTTGAAAGAAAGAAGTAAAGGTGATTGACTTTATTATATTTTATAAGGCGAGTGTGCCAGCAGTGGGAAGGTATGTGATAGTTCGGGAGGAAAGAAAATGGAGGAAATGAAAGAGTTTAAGTATTTGAAAACAATGCAATGCAAACAATGAGAGATGACAGGAGAAATAAGCGAGAGAGCTGTGCAAGGCAGGTGTGTCATAGGATCACTTGCAGGGTTAATGATAAACAGGAATTTGTACATGGAGCTAAACAGAGGTTTAAAGAACAGTATTCCCCGAAGAAAATTGAAATGGACGTATGGACCATAGACTTGGACATGGAATGAGGCACAGCAGTCAAGAGTGCATGCTGTGGAAATAAATTATTTTAGAGGAGCATGCGGTGAGACAAAATGGAAGAGGGAGCGAGTAATGAAAGCATATGAAAGATATGGCATGTAACCTTGTGCAAATGGAGTGAAGTATGGTGTAGTGGAATGGGTGAAAAGAAATGTTTTGAGGTGGTTTGGCCATATGGAATTGAAGAAGATTGAAGAGTTTGTGAAGAAAGTGTATGTAAGTAAAACTCAGAACCTTGATCTTAGGAGGAGAGAAAAGCCAATTGTAAGATGGAAGGATAGGATGAAGGAGTACATGCATGAAAAAGTTGCTGATAGAGAGTAAGGGAGTGTGTGGACAGGGGAGGTACAAAGGAGTACAATGGAAGAACAGACAGCAACAGTCCTACTGGACTTAACGAGGCTGTCTGTTTAGCTACACTTCTACTATATCTACTTGATAAGAGACAAAAGGACAGCAAAGTGGAAGGTTCCTCCCCACCCACCCCTCCCTCCAGCCGAAGCTGGCCGAAAGAGGAAGTGATACCATGGAATTTGTATAGGAAAGTGAGAAAAACAAGGAATATTCTATGCTAAAAAAAATAAATAAATAAAATTACGCAGTAGTGAAATATTCGACTTGGTGAACGGATGCTAAGTGCTTATCGAGTTTCTTCTTAAACGATACAATTGTAATACTGTTAACTATTTGTGCTGGGAGAGAATTCCAAATATTTACAATTCTATTGAAGAAAAAGTGCTTCGCTTCATTCGATCAAAAACGCTTACCAATGATCTTTAAGCCATTGTTACGGGTGGTGCTTGTGAGATCGGTTAGTTACATAGTCGTTTATGTTAATATTATCAAAACCATGGATGAGGGCGTACGAGTACATTATATAGTGTAAGGATAACTTTTTCAGATTTATACTCAAAAGTTCTACCGATGAAGCCGACCAATTTGTTCGCTTTTTTTACAACGTCTGAACAATGTTTATCTGGTTTGAGGTCGTTACTAATAGTTACCCCTAAGTCTTTTTCATGGATAACCTTGGAAAGTTCAGAGCCATTCATTGAATATTTTGTAAATTGATTATTGCTACCGATATGCAAAACTTTACATTTATCAACATTAAATTTAATTTGCCATTTTTTTGACCAACTGACTAACATGTCGAGGTTTGGTTTGTCGAGGACAAATATCCAAAATTGGATATTTGTCCCAACTCAGTGTGGGCTACGGCAGTGGTACTGTTGGAGTCTATCACTTCAGCGTTGACACCCCTTTCCTTCTTCCCGGACGCCAGCACACTGAACCCTATTTTTTGCACTCTTTTTTGTTGGCTCCTCCGCTTACCCAGTCTGACCTCCCATGGCAAGCTCAGCAGGCGTCTAAACCCTCGCTGGCCAGAGACTACAGCTAGGGGCAGCCAAATGGCCACACTCGGAATCTCCACCCTAAGTGGACTTTTCCAATTTTCACAATGGCTACAAGAACTGGCAGAAAAGTTCGACTCTTTACCAAAGGAGGAGATTCATTCTATTTGCCTAGCCACTTTCACAGTAGCGGCCGAATTGGCCCAAGCTTTCTCACTTACCATGCGTCCTGCTCTGGTGAAGGTGGCCGGCTCAAGGCTGAATCTTCGCAAGAAAGCCTTTAAGGTTCGACATGGACTCCTTCGCCAAGATCAATTTGGCCAAAAACTGATCTCGGAGTCAGCTCTTCCAAATGTTTTGTCCTCTCAGCCTCCAGTTTTAAATCTGGCTATATCACCAGCTGCCTTCAGGACCACGGAGGATGGGAGGACGGCTTGAGGGAGGCTCATATCAACGTCCGGAAGCTCCAAGTAGCCCTCTGGTTCCTCCTAGCTCCAAAGTAAATGCGTGACACAGGGGTTGCTTTCGAAATGGACAGTGTGGCGGCGGTCTACTGCCTCAACCGCCAGAGTACCTCCAGAACAGAACCCCTGCTGACACTGTCGGAGAAGATCTTCCAGGAGTCCCACAGCAGAGCTCTCCAT
>JAPQNM010000002.1:15024628-15064628 GCA_029783475.1 Metacarcinus magister | reverse complement strand
AACTGCGACAAAAAAATAAACACACAAACAGAAAAAAATGGAACAGAAACAGTAAAAACAGAATGCATTGTAATAGTAAACAGAAAGAAAAAATGTATACAATATAGTAAAATGAGTTTACATCATTAAAATGATTTTATTAAAGTATAAGACAGATGATGCATGGTTGGTTTACAAAGGAAATGAAGATTCATGAAGAAATAATTGAAACTAATTCTAAAGTAAGTTATTAAAGTCATAAGAAGATTGAAAAGATCAGCTTCATATAAATCATTAAGACATAAAAGGAGTCGTGTTTATTTTAGGGACAAATATTCTAATTCTATATATAATGTTGATAGCAGTTTTGAATGCAGCAACGATGATTTCAATGATGAACAGATCACTGAGTTAGTAAAAGGATAATAAATATTTCTTGAATTTATACTTAAAAAATCTAAGGCTTAGAGCATATTTGATATGTATTGGAATATCGTTCTATACTCTGGGTCCTTGGTACATCAGAGAATGTATAGTATGTATAGGGTTAGTCTATGATCAGGTATATGTAGTGAGTCTTGGTTACATGTTTGGTAATTGTGAAAAGATTGGGTAGTAATAGAATTAGACTCTATTTGCTTGTACATTCATATTGAATGTATTTATGAATTTTAATATCTCTATTTTGTATAATCATTTACCCATTATATTATTGCTTGTTAGTTTCAATAGTTTATTTTCTCATGTATTTTCACATCCGCTTCCAAACGTCTCTCACTTTACTCAATTACAATTAAAATCTTCCACCAGTGTTACTCTTTTACTGTTTCTAATTATTTTTGTTTAAATTCTATTGGTATCTCTATTATCTGTTTGTGTCCTTCTTGAGTTAAATTCCTTGATTTTGGGGGGACATAAGCAACGATTATTTTTTGTTCTTCCATATTTTTTAATAATCGGTACACTTATCAATATGGCTTTTCCTTTTCCATACTCTACATTTATCCCTTGTATTCTGGATTTTATATGTATCATCACACCTTTTTTGCCTTTTCTATCCTTCCTCAATATAGCATGAATATATTTATTCTCAATGTTAATCTGGATATTCTCAATTGATTTCCTTTCTGGTAGGCATACAATTTCGGTTTTTGTTATCTCTTTTTGATAGTTTGTCAAATCTGGTTTTCTTGGTATTATCTCATCCACGTTAATATACCTTACTTTTATTTCATTAGTCACTTTTGCTACTGTTCTATTCTTCTCTTCTTTTCTTTTTTAACATCTGTTGTTTATGTACCATTTATTATCCTGTTATCCTTCACTCTCAAAAATATCGTTGTGTTTTCTTATGTTGTTATTATGTTATGTTTTTATTTGCCTCTTTCTTCAATTATTTAAATTCTTGTCTCTCCTTTTCATTCATACTCCTTTTGATAAACACATCTTTATATTCTTCATTATCTTTGAGTCTGTAAGTCCTCGCTAAAGCCACGTTCACATCTTACGGTCACGCACATGGTTGACCGTAGTTCATTTGAGACTAGTTCACTGTAGTGCCATTACGGTGAACTAGGTTAAAGTAGGGTGCAGTAGGTTCAAAGTAGGTTCAAACTACGGTCACAGTTGGGTCTTGGCTTCCAAACTACGTTTGATATGTTTAAAACTACGGTCCACTACGGTCAGATACGGTCATCACCCACTTCGGTCAACTACGTGCGTGACCGTATGATGTGACCGCGGCTTAAGATCTCTGTTGTTGCAGTGTGAGTGTTTAGTGTAAGACCAAGTGAACTGGTGGTCTGGCACCTCATTCTATCTAAGCACCTTTGCTCATGACTTCCTCTTCTTCTTCCTCAAATTTAGTTTCCTTCTACTCATCATTTCCTTTTTTTTTTTAGTATTTCCTTTATGATCATTGTTTCTTCTTTATCTCTCTTTCTTTTCAAATGTATAGCCTTTTCTTTTAATCCAAATATTATTAAATTTTTTCCATCTCTGCTGCGTCTCTGACTATGTTATCTTTTGTTTTAATCAATTCAATGACTTCCTTTTCTATGTTTTTTTTTATGTTATGTTTCTTGTTTTTTTTTAATATTAACTTGAAGCTAAGTTTATTTTTCTCTTTTTCTTCTTTCCAGTGTTTAAACTTCATTAACGAACTCTTGAACTTCATCTCCAGTTTCCTGTTTTGCATATCCTTGGGTACCTTTTAAAGCCTCATTTTCAATCTTCAATTTATCAATCTCTTTTACCCTTATCATATACCTTATTGAGGATATCAATTTCATTCTTTAAACACTTTTTTTCTTACGCCATTTATTAAAATTTGACTCAATGACGTTCATCCACTGAAACATCTTCTCAACTGATTCATTACATCCACTCATCTCTTCCTTTACTCCTCTCGTCTCTATCCTTGTTCTGTCTTTTTCTGCCTCTATTCTCTGTAATCTCATCATGGTTCTGGATATATTAATTTATCCTTGAGTAAAACCGTTAAATTCGGGCGATCGCAACGGTTTTTCCAACTGTTGAATCATGTTTCATTCAATTATTACATCACACAATGGACTCTCTATGGTTAAGATCTTACCCTATATAACTATAACAACTGCCTGTTTTGAAGAAAAAAACCCCTCCTGATTCCGTCCATATTTACATTCGTGTGTGTGTGTGTATGTGTGTGTGTGTGTGTGTGTGTGTGTGTGTGTGTGTGTGTGTGTGTGGGTGTGTGGGTGGGTGGATGTGGGTGTGGGTGTGGGTATGGGTGTGGGTGGGTGGGTGGTTGGTTGGGTGGGTGGGTGCGTGCGTGCTTGCGTGCTTGCGTGTGTGCGTGCGTGCGTGCGTGTATGTGTATGTGTGTGTGTGTGTGTGTGTGTGTGTGTGTGTGTGTGTGTGTGTGTTTGTTTGTGTGTGTGTGTGTGTGTGTGTGTGTGTGTGGGTGGGTGGGTGGGTGGGTGGGTGGGTGGGTGGGTGTGTGTGTGGGTATGTGTGTGTGTGTGTGTGTGTGTGTGTGTGTGTGTGTGTGTTGGTGGGAGTGCAGTCCGTGGATATAAATTTACAAAAACACAAAAAAGTATTTTCACCGAGGATAAGAAAAAATAACTTACTTGAAAATAAAACAGAAAACAATAGAAAAATAAATACGAGTCATTGTAAAAAAAAAACATCGACACTGATAGTTTGACAACACTTTTACCACGTTGCTGTGGATACAGAAAGCCTGTAGCAGTCTCCCCTACATTTTTAGAGAATGTGCGGTTAGCAGCTCTGGTGAGAATGTGCTGCTTCACCACAAACTATTGTAACTTTAGTTTTATTATATTTTTCAATATACATTGTACCCAATATATGTTCTTTATTTATGTTTTTCTTTTATAATATTATTAATCATTTGATTGCGCTGCAGACCAGCGCACATCATCAATTTGGCGCCCACTGTCCTTAGCCAGTGCGCATATACAATTATTTTTATTTGTTATTGAAATATTTTATTTTATATATATATATATATATATATATATATATATATATATATATATATATATATATATAATCTATATTTTCTGAATAAAAACAACCTTAACTGGACATGAGTTTTCTCTCTCCAGTCGACCAACTAACTATTACAACTCCCAAGCATCAACTTACAATTGGTGACGCCGGAGTGTAGCTATGGTCCAATAAATGGCTTCTAGCTTGTGCTGAACAAAGAGCACAACTTCCCCAGTGTGACGGCCTGAGTCTTATAGATTCATTCGCTTGATCACTCGGAAGGCAAAAAGTCTCACCTCCATTATGGTGTTTGTGAGATTGAGCTAACGGTCGGGAAAAATATTACACTTTTGTGTAGCTGCCACTTATCATGTTATCCCCTCCCACCGACCCTGGCATCTTCTGTGCCCCCTCACACGTCTTACTGCGTCTTCAGCGGCCTAAACGCGCACGCATGCGCGGCCTCTACGCCCTCTGACGCCTTCTTGCGTCATCGGCACGGCCTAAAGCGCATTCAGCGCGGCCCCTGCACCCTAAGCGCGCCCTCTAGTGGCTCTATGTGTCCTCAACACACCCCTTTGCCCCCTCAGTGCAATTCCTGCCCAACCGCCTCGCGACGTTAAAGTGACCTACTCCACTGTCGCCACTCACCGCCCTGTGGATTACTCATCACCCTGTGAATTATTCTACTCTCCCGTGGATTATTTACCTACAGTGCATAGTGCTCCCACCTGTGTTCAGTGCTCATCGCCCGATGGATTACTCTACTCTCCCGCGGATTAATAGTGCTCTCACCTGTGTTCAGTGCTCACCGCCCTGTGGATTACTATACTTTCCCGTGGATTAATTACTTACAGGGCCTTCCCGGACACTCAGTGCCTTAGTATCCACCAAGGTGCCCTGCATGGGACGTGTTTATACACCAGTGTCACTAATGTTAACTGTGGTTAACACTAGTGAGTGGCAAAGGCGCTGGCGTGAACGGGCCCCTGGCCCGTTCACGCCAGCGCCTTTGCCACTCAGTTCAACACCACTTGACTTCACCATGCCTGACAACGACGACCTCCACACTGCAGCAGCAGTGGCACTCAGATCGCCACCTTTCTGCCCACAGAACCCGTCTATGTGGTTCGCTATTTTGGAGTGCGGATTTAAGACATCCAAAATCTCCAACAGCCTCACTCAGTTCACCCATGCTGCTAGCCTCCTGCCTCCTGACGTTCTTCCACAAGTCTCTGACGTCATCTCAAAAGCTTCCACCTCCACCACGCCCTATGAAGACCTGAAGACTGCTCTACTCTCAAAACTTCAGTCTTCTATTGCCACCCGCCTCAAAGACCTGTTCTCCAAGGATGAGTTGGGTGATGAGAAGCCCACAGACCTACTGCTTCACAAATACAGCGCTTTTGACCCCGAGTTGTTCAAACAGCTGTTTTATCAACGTCTGCCTCCTGCTACACAGCTCGCTCTTTTCAGCGTCAAGGACAGCCTAGACCCTTATGCCATCGCTAAGTTAGCAGACGACTTTATGGCAACCATCCCTACACCACAGGTTTCTTCAGTGTCCTCAGTTACAACCCAGGACAACACTCAGCTCGCTCAGCTCACCAAGCTGGTATCCCAGCTCACGACTGAGATCACCTCCTTCAAGAGGCAGTTCCAGGACCGCCAACGGTCCCGCTCCCCCACTCCTCAACACCGCCAGCGCCTTCCCCGCTCCCCCACTCCTCAACACCGCCAGCGCCGTCCAAGACCAGGACTCTGCTGGTACCACAACAACTTCGGCGACAGAGCCTTGAAGTGTGCCGCCCCATGTTCATACAAGGCCGAGTTCGAGTCTCTGATGCGCCAAGGTATTGTGCGGCCCAGCAGCAGCAACTGGTCATCAGCCCTCCACGTCGTCCCCAAGAAGAACGGCGACATACGGCCCTGTGGAGACTACCGTGCCCTCAACTCTCACACCCAGATGGACAGATACCCTGTGCCTAACATCCAGGAGTTCTCGTCCCAACTCGCTGGCTCCACTATCTTCTCACGCATAGACCTCGTTAAGGCCTTTCATCAGATTCCAGTACACCCTGACGACATCCCGAAGACCACCATCATCACGCCCTTCGGTCTGTTTGAGTACGTCAGGATGCCCTTTGGACTCATGAATGCGGCCCAGACCTTCCAACGTTTCATTGACGAGGTTCTTCGAGGCTTGCCCTTCTGCTTCGCGTACATCGACGACCTACTCATCGCGAGCCCAGATGAAGCCTCACACCGACAACACCTTCACCAAGTCCTCACCCGCTTACAAGACTATGGCGTACAGATCAATGTGGACAAGTCCGAGTTCGGTGTCACTTCTCTCACCTTCCTCGGCCACACTGTAACTCCAGCAGGCATCGCTCCACTCCACACGAAGTGTGAAGCCATTCAGCAGTTCCCGAAGCCGTCCACCCAGCGGAAACTCAAAAAATTCCTGGGTATGATTAATTACTACAACCGCTTCATCCCACACTGCTCTCTCCTGCTTCAGCCACTCTACGCCATGGTCAAGCCCTGTAAGCGTGGCCAGTCTGTCACTCTCCTCTAGATTTCGGACGCTGACGCTGCCTTCCTCGCAGCTAAGAAGGCCCTCAGTGACACAGTCATGCTGTCTTTCCTATCCCCTGACGCAGAGAGTTCCATAGTGACAGACGCCTCCGACACTGGGACTGGTGCCATCCTCCAACAACTCGTCGACAGTGCCTGGAAGCCGATTGCCTTCTTCTCACAGAAGCTCAACACGGCCGAAACCAAGTACAGCGCATACGACCGAGAACTTCTCACCATCTTCAAGGCTGTCAAGCGTTTCCGCTACTTCGTTGAAGGCCGTCGCTTCCATGTGTACACCGATCACAAGCCTCTTACTACTGCCTTCCTGAGAAACAAGGACTCCTACACTCCACGGCAGTTTCGCCACTTGGACTACCTTTCTCAATTCACCACCGACATCAGGTACATCAAAGACGCAGACAACGCTCCAGCAGACGCCCTCTCCCGCAACATTACTGCTGTGACGTCCTCTTCTCTTGATTACGCCGCCATAGCTGCCGACCAGTCCGGCGACGCCAAACTGGACAAGCTATTGTACAACCCGGTGCTCAAGATAAAGAAACTCTCGCTCCCAGGCACCAAGATCGCTCTCTACGCTGACGTCTCCACAGACGCTGTCCATCCCTACCTGCCACAACGACATCGCTACCAGGCCTTCCGTCAGCTTCACGATCCCTCTCACCCTGGCATCCGAGCTACACAGCACTTGATGACGTCTCGTTTCATCTGGAAGGGCATCAACAAGGATGTCAGACTCTGGACTCGTACCTGCACCAACTGTCAAGCCTCCAAGGTGACTCGGCACACTCACTCTCCGCCCGGCACTTTCACACCCGTCACGGAGAGATTCGACCACATCCACATTGACCTGGTCGGCCCCCTGCCACCCTCTGCCGGTCATCGCTACATCCTCACCTGTGTGGATCGTTTTACACGTTGGGCCGAAGCCGCCCCCATCGCTGACATCACAACGGACACCGTCGCCCACGCTTTCATCGCTACTTGGGTCTCCAGGTTCGGTGTTCCTCTCAGCCTCACCTCAGACCGCGGCGGCCAGTTCGAGGCCAACGTGTGGAACAAGGTCATGACCCTGCTCGGCATCCGCCGCTACAGGATTTCCAGCTACCACCCGCAGGCCAACGGCATGGTCGAACGGTTCCATCGCCAACTGAAGTCCTCCCTCATGGCCTCCACCCAACGAGAGAATTGGTCCCTGGCTCTCCCCATTGTTCTCCTCGGCATCAAGTCCTCCCTGAAGGAAAACCTGCACCACTCCCCGGCTGAGCTGGTTTACGGCATCAACCTTAGGCTCCTAGGCGAACGCCCAAGACTTCTCCTCCCGCCTCAAAGGTGTCATGAGAAGCCTTCAGCCAGTGCAGCCTCGTTCTTCCCCGATGAAGACCTTTGTGAGCCAGGACCTCGACACCTGCACCCACGTCTTCATACGCGTGGATGCCGTCCGCCGGCCTCTGACGCAGCCCTACCAAGGGTGTTCAAGACGCGGTGGCCATCGACCGAGTCAAGCCGGCATATCTGTTGGCCCCAGATCAGGCTCCTGGTATATCTACCATTGAATTGGCAACAGAACAGCAGCACCGCACCACCAAGATTTCTTTCCTCCTCCCTCGTCACTAGGGGGGAGTATTGTAGCAATCTCCCCTACATTCTTAGAGAACGTACGGTTAGCAACTCTGGTGAGAATGTGCTGCTTCACCACAAACTATTGTAACTTTATTTTTATTATATTTTGCAATATTCATTGTACCCAATATATGTTCTTTATTTATGTTTTTCTTTTATAATATTATTAATCATTTGATTACGCTGCAGACCAGCGCAGATCATCAACTTGGCGCGCACTGTCCTTAGACAGTGCGCATATACAATTATTTTTATTTGTTATTGAAATGTTTTATTTTATATTTATATTCTATATTTTCTGAATAAAAATAACCTTAACTGGACATGAGTTTTCTCTCTCCAGTTGACCAACTAGCTATTACAACACCCAAGCATCAACTTACAAGCCTAAGCCGATCGGAGAAAGGGCACTACTATGACGTCACAAAGAGCAGGTTTCCGTGGATAAAAAGTATAATACACCTGCATGAGACTTATTAACTGTAATGTTAGAATTCTGAACCGTTGTCTGAGAGTAACACTTAAGGAGAAGAATATTGGCATATGATTTGATCAATAAGCGGTTGTGCCTACTGAGCGTACTGATTGAGGAACAAAAATTGAAAATCTAGAAAAACTGTTTATGAACACAAGAAGATATTGGAAGCCGCTTTCCGTCAGTGGGAGTTTGAGTACATAGACACAGACAGAATCCCAGGATGCATGTGATATAGGATATGGTAAGCTTGGAGCTTCCGTAGAAGGAGTGGGCCGATGCTCAGCACAAGATTGAAGTGAAATGCAGAGACGAAAAATGTCCTTCCTCATTATTGTCCAGTAGAATGATTTATGTGCTTGTCTAAGGCAACGATCACGATCTGGATGACCTGGCTGTAAGGAATTATGAATATGATATATGATTGTGTCGACACGAGAGAATGGAACAAGTTGTGCGTAATGCATGAATCGTCATGTTGTTTTCTATTGTCCTTCATAGGGAAGGACACGGGCTAGCTAAGAGCCCGTCAGTGAAGTGCAGGTATGGAGAGGGTAGTTGCTAGATATTTGAGATAGAGCAGGTCTTCATCTTGCCGAGGTATTTGTCAATGACGGTCTGTATTGCTTGGCTGAATATGGCAGGGGAGACGGGGAAGCCAAGAGCACCGGCGAGTGTCAAGGAGAGACCGTTTGCCAGGTCTTTTCCAATGGCTTGGAAGGACTCTGCTGGCAGCTGGTAGTAGCGTGTCTCTTCACTGTACACTGAAGGGGAAATCTGCGTAGACATGGCTGGTGCCTGGGTGGAGGAAGTGCAGAGGACTTGAGATGAAGAGATAATGCGTAGTGAGGAGGGTGTGGTGCAAAGCGGGACGATGGTCTGAGTGGAATGAGTTGTGAGTGGTGGTTGTCAGGTGGGAAGGCTTGTGACTGGTGACTGGCACGGGGCTGCCGCGGTGGGAGGCAGAGGTGAAAAATCGGTGGGTGATGGGCGCGGGGCAGGTGGTGGAGCCGTGGTTAGTTGCTGATTCCACACACACGTACCGGGGGGGGGTGGGGGCTGGGATTGTGGCGGTTTTCTGCGGACTAGCAACCCAGGCAACTTGCTGTTCACGACCCCGTTCCATGAGTCGAAGGCGGGCAGGGCAGGACTTGTTCCAGGCCTGGTGGGCCTGATTACAGTTGGGAAAACGGTGGACAATGTCTTGTTATGCCTTATAGTTAACCAGACACTCCTGTGTTCCGTGGGATCTGTTGCACATCCCATACTTGATGACGTTTTCACAGGAGGCTTGATGGTGATCAAAGAAGTGGCAGCGGTAACACCGCAGTGGTTCGGGCGGAGGTAGAAAGTTCCCCAGCTGCCCAAGGACAACTGGGATAGAAGAGGACCACGTAGTGTGATGGTCACTTGGCGTGTGGCCTCTTTGGAGCGGAGTGTCTGGCAGCGGATAGCTTCCTCAACTTGGGGATGGCGTAGTAGTAATTCCGTCGGCAGACGAAGGCGGTAGCCCATAATTACGTCATGCGTGGCGCTGCAGTTGACTGCAACATTCTGCAGGTGTTGGAAGGTCTCGGTGGATTTGGGGAGGATAACAGTGCTACCATCCTTCCCCGTGAGATTTCTCATCACCAGAGTAGGGCAAACCTCTTCAAGGGCGGCCACGGCGTCGTAGGACGTCTGAAAACTATCTTGAATTGGGACTCGGAATGCAGGGAACTCCTGTTTCGAAGAGGCGAATTGCGGGGAAGAGACATCAACATTGGTGGCCTGGGCGGTTCGAGTACGGCGTCGCTTGCTCGACACCGTGGTAAAGCCGTCATCGTCAGGGGCAGAGAGATCGGTGGTGGTGGAGGGAGGATGACGAAGCGACACCCAGAGGTAGTGTTGAAGGAGCATGCTCAAGGGCTGCAGCAGGCGTTGCAACAGCACTGGGAGGTGTAGCCATAGCAGAAGCAGAGATGGATGGCGGGGTGAAGTGGCGGGCAGTCTTACAAGGAGGAAAACCACCCCGTGTAGCACTTCGAGACGATGAGTTAGAAACCAACGATGACCCGCTACCAGGCGATGAAGTTCGAGAACGTTTTGGGATAGCACCTATAGCGTGCATGGGCTACGACTGAGGACTGGAAAGCCCCACAAGTGAGGATCCCGAAAGGCGAGGAATGCGGGAAGCCCTCATCCCAAAAAACAGCGGGAGGACACAGGCCTGTGCCTCCTGACATGGGTAAAAGTCGAGCAGTGGCTACGTCCAATCCGTTTGAAAGCTGGGTGAGAACTGAAATAATTTCTTTACAGAGAACCTCATCCTTGATCAAGAAAGATTCTACTGGAGCTGTAACTTAGGCAGATTACTGTCGTAACCTGATTCGAGAAAGTAGATTAACGCAGAACAGAAAGGATCAAAGCGTTGATGTGTTTTAATTTCAGAGAGTTCAGGAAATATTGGATCATCTGTGACAAGTGAAATTGAAACAATGTTTCTTGAGAGAACGTCTGTGGCAGAATTTGCTTTGCCAGGAATATAAGAAAAAAAAGGGCTGGAATCCTGAATTGTCAATTGCCATCGGGCAAGTGTACCTGATAAGTTCTTTCCTCTAAAAATTTAAGTGACTGGTCCATGATCAGTTATAACATGAATCTCATGGCCAAGGATTAAATCATGAAAATGTCGCAGGGCCCATATTACTGAGAGTGCTTCTTGATGTGTGACGCTGTAATTGATTTCCGCTTTGTTGACAACACGACTCGCGTACGCAATTGGTCTGAATTTATTGTGTTGATCTGACTGCATTAAGACGGCGCCTAGGCCAATAACAGAAGCGTCTGTTCAAAGCGTGAAAGGTTTCGAAAACTTTGGAAATTTCATAGCTGGAGCAGTGCAGAGTACATTTTTGAGTGAGAGAAGTGCATTTTCTTGATCATCATCTCATGTGAAAATAGCATTTTTCTTAAGCAACTTAGTGAGTGGGCTTGCAATCTTACTGTAATCACGAATGAATTGACGGTAGCAACCAGCTAATCCAAGGAAACGACGAACTTGGTCGATGTTTTCTGGAGTTGGAAAATGATTTACCGCGTGAAACTTGTCGTCTGACGCATGAATACTATCTTTATTGACGGGGTGGCCCACAAATTTTATTTGACTTTTTAGAAAAGAGCACTTTAAAAGTTTTAGCTTTAAACCGGCCTCAGATAGTTTGGCAAACACATTGGTGAGTATAGCAAATTTATCAGAAATGTTGGGTGAGGCGATAATGATGTCATCAAGATAACAGAATACTGAGTTGCCCAACAATCCAGATAAGACTGAGTTCATCAAACGGTGGAAGGAAAAAGACGAGTTTCGGAGCACCATCGCCATTTTTTTTTAAATTGATGATGGCCACTATTTGTAGTGAAGGCTGGCTGTGAGAGGTTTTGATTTGTCGTCGAGATCGATTTTACAGAAGCCGCTACAGAGACTAAGCGTGGAAAACACTTGATTATTTTCTCCAATTGATTGCAATAAATCTCCTTAGGCAGGCATAGGATACCTGTCAGGAATGGTAATCTTATTTAGCTCACGAAAGTCTACTACAGCCCTCCATTCACCTGATTTTTTCAGTACAAGAAAAATTGGAGCATTGTAAGATGACGTTGAATGTTCTATTACATTAAGTTCCAACACCTCTGACACGTAAGAATCCAACCGAGACGGTTACTGTGAAGGAGACAGTAGGCTGGGATGTAGATGTGGTTGGTGTCAGGCAGAAGGTGGATTGAGTGTTGGATCAGAGTAGAATGTAAGTAGAGAGACACATTTTCTGTAATATGATAAAAAAAAATAGTAAATTCTGTCTGGCTTCAGGAAAATCAATATCATCAATGTGATGCAACACATCATGTGAAGATGAGATAGAGACATCATGAGGAGAGGAAGACGAATCAGGACTGACACCATAGCAAGGCTTTTCATCTTCCATTAATTACCCTTATGGCCGCAAGATAAGGAAAAAGTTGACCAATTAATGTGCTTGCATGAAGAGTCATCGATGCAATAATGACATTACGCACACCTAGAGTGATAGTGCTATGTTTATCTATTGTATATATAACAGACTCAAGAAATAGACCCTTTACACGAGGAGTTTCAGGCAGACAGAACGTCTGTTCCTGGTTTGACACCAGAGGTCTTAAATTTACTAAGCAGAGCTCATGCGGAATTAACATTTTGCGTTCTATTAAGACACTATTACTGATTGTTTTCCGAGCAGCTTGCAATCGGAGTAGAGAGCTTAATTTGATAAGATTGATTGTGGCACCTGTGTCAAAGAATGCAGAACATGATTCTGTATAAGCTGATATTATTCCTGACTGTGAGTGTTGATTAAGACATTCCTGAAGGGAGTGTCACGTAAGGGACAGTAGGCGTTTGGATTTCAACCTGAGTTTCCTGAATCATCAAGAACAACTCGACAATCTGTAGCAAAGTGTCCACTTAGATTACACCGTCTACATGTGATGTTACGAGAACGATATTGTGATTTGTGTCATGATAAAGATGGAGTAGAAGGGGTAAATCTCTGAGTACTAGAATGATGGGTGTAATGGGGGAAGGGTGAGCGTCCACGTTGATGTGGTGTCACCAGGGGAGGAGGTGGAGGTTGACGAGATGTGAGAGGAGGATCAGGGGGAAGTAGCAGGTTGATGAGGCTGTGAGGGAGTGTGTGTTACTCTGACAGGTTGATAGCTGGGAGGCACTTTCTCTGTGATCTTTCTACATACATCATAGACATCTGATTTATGAAATGGAATGTCACTGGCATTGAGGAAAGTAGATGAATCTAACAGAAGCAGAAAGAAGAAATAACCTATCAAATGTTGAAATTTTTTTTCTGAGATAGATTTGTCTGTGCCTATCCAGTCTGAGGATGATAATTGATTCATTAATTCATCTGACATAGATGTTGCGAGATTTTCAGCTTTGTATACATCGGAAGTGTTTCTCCAAAAAGGACAAATTTAATCTGAGAATTTTAAGAGAGTGTGTACAGCACCAAGACGTGAATGAAATGACTAATAATTTAGAAGGCCTGCTGTGAATTCTTCGTAGGAAATATTTTGAAATTTGTCTGTACGAACCAAATGTCCTGCATCACTGTTTTCAGAAAAACCTAATACGAAACATGAAAATATCATTAACATAAGTGATCGTGATGTCGCAGTTTTTGTCTGTAAAAAATTGAGAACAGAATGAGAAATCAGTTCACTATGAACAAACTTGACAAATTCTAATTTATAAACATCATAGATTTTCAATAAAGCGTGCTGTGCGAATAGTATACTGTACTTGTAATTCTAAAAATTTTTTTAATAACAATAATCGCTGTATAATTGTTTTCAAGGCAGATCCCCATGCATGTTTACAGTATTGTAAATATAGATATACTATGTAAAACATAATATTTTGATTATAGTATTAGTTTTTTTTTTTATTTTACTTTATAAATGTTTATTATCGACTAAGTCGTAGATGCTCGACCTAATGCGTGGCAGGACGACGTAGGATATCATGCATTTCACTGCAAAATCTAGGTATTTGAGCCTTCTTTAGGAGTTTCCATTCTTAACCTCTCCTGATCCTGTCATTTTTGCCAAGCGAACCGTAGTTCATCAACACATTGTAACTACTGGACCACCCGGATTTGTTCGTTCCCACAGGTTGCCTCCAGAGCGTCTGAAAGTAACTAAAGATGAATTCTGAAGACTTCTTAAGGAAGGAATCATCAGACCTAGCCGGTTAAAGGTGCTACATGTCTGACTCGCTCAAAACTCGCCAACAACCTCTACACTACTACTACTACTACTACTCTACTACTACTACTACTACTACTACTACTACTACTACCACCACCACTATTACTACTACTACTACTACTGCAACTACTATTACTACTACTACTACTACTACTACTGTTACTACTACTACTACTACTACTACTACTACTACTACTACTACTACTACTACTACTACTACTACTATTACTACTATTACTGATCTGGCAACTCTACTACCTGGCCACGGAGTAGCTCCGATGCCGGATTGTATACTTTTTAAGTCTGTTCTATTCCATCTTCAAGGATATACACTTGCATATTGGTGACTAAGTATCCAGTCTACCTGTGCAATGCATTACATGGTGTTATAACAGTGGAAAAGTGGAGAAAGAAGTGGTTTTGTGACTCCACTGACCCAGTGTTTTGGGAGAACAGCTGTCAGGGCTGGCTGAAGTTAAGAACATAAGAAATTAAGGAAGCTACAAAAGGCCCTGAGACCTGCACTAGGTAGTTCCTGTTTAACTTAACCCCCCTATTACCTACACCCACCTCTCATCCCTATCCATGAAGTCGTCTAGTCTTCTCTTAAAACTCCCTATTGTCTGTGCACTAACTACCCGCTGACTCAGTCTGTTCCAATCATCTACCACCCTATTTGTGAACCAATTTCTGCCTATTTCTTTATTAAATCTACATTTTTCTAGTTTGAACCCGTTGTTTCTTGTTCTATCCTGACTACTAATCGTAAGAACTTTTTCTACATCCCCCTTATTAAAACCCTTTACCCACTTGAATACTTCAATCAGATCGCCCCTTACTCTACGTCTCTCCAGTGAGTGCAATTTCAAGTGTTTTAGTCTCCTTTCATAGCTGAAATTACGAATCCCTTCTATCATTTTGGTCATCCTTCTCTGCACTGATTCTAACAAAATTATATCCATTCTATAATACGGTGACCAAAACTGTACTGCATAGTCTAGGTGAGGTCTGACTAACGCTAAATACAACTTCAAAATAACCTCAGCACTTCTACTTTCAACACTCCTAGTAATGAATCCTAACAACCTATTGGCCCTATTTCTAGCCTCAATACACTGTTTTCTGGGACGGAGGTCTGAGCTTACCTGTACACCCAAATCCCTCTCACATTCTGACCTATTGAGCATTATCCTGTTTATTTTGTACCTGTTTTGAGGGTTTTCCCTTCCAATATTCATTACTTTACACTTATCTATATTAAAATCCATCTGCCACTTAACCACCCACTCGTTTAGCCTATCTAAGTCCCCCTGTAAGTCCTCTACATCAGTCTCTGATCTAATAATCCTACCTATCTTTGAATCGTCAGCAAATTTACTAATAACACTACTAATCCCATTATCTAAGTCGTTAATGTATATTATGAATAATAATGGCCCTAATACAGATCCCTGTGGCACTCCACTTGTTACTCCTCCCCAATTAAACTTAGAACCATTAATTGTAACCCTTTGCTGCCTATTGCTTAACCATGACCTAATCCAGCGAAGAACTTTCCCATCAATCCCATGAGCTCTAACCTTACTTAATAGTCTATCATGCGGAACCTTATCAAACGCTTTACTGAAATCAAGATATATAATGTCATAATTATCATCCTTATCAACTGCCTCATAAACATTCCTATAAAAAGTTAATAAGTTAGTGAGACATGACCTACCCTTACTGAATCCATGTTGTGAATCATTTATTAAACTAAACTTTTCCAAATGCCCTCTGATCTTATTTGCAATAATAGACTCTAGTAATTTACCTACAATTGAAGTTAGACTGACGGGTCGGTAATTCGACATCAATGCTCTATTTCCCTTTTTAAAAATAGGAACTACATTTGCTTGCCTCCACTTTGAAGGAACCTCCCCTAAATCCACTGATTTCCTGAAAATATTGACTAACGGCTGGCTAACTACCTCCTTACATTCCTTAATTACCCTGGGATAAACCTCATCGGGACCTGGTGATTTAAACTTCTTCATTCTATCTATCTCCCTTACTACCAATTCCTTAGATACTTCAATATCTACCAGCTTTTCACTTTCCTCTCCCCTAAATATTTGCTCACAAACCGGAACTATGTTTTTATCTTCCCTGGTAAAGACACTTAA
Organism: Metacarcinus magister; assembly: GCA_029783475.1. Lineage (NCBI taxonomy): Eukaryota > Metazoa > Arthropoda > Malacostraca > Decapoda > Cancridae > Metacarcinus > Metacarcinus magister. Next base: position 15,048,488 of record JAPQNM010000002.1, on the reverse strand, counting down.
GAAATATTCATTGAGAACCTTACACATATCCTCCCCCGAATTTACCATCTCATGCTCACCTAATCTCAACGGACCTACAGATTCCCTGCTTTTAGTCCTATAGACTTGAAAAAATCCCTTAGGGTCAGCTTTAACCTGACTCGCTATCTTAATCTCGTATTGTTTTTTTGCTGAACGTGTAAGTTTTTTAACTGACCTAGATAATTCGATATACTGTTCTTTATAGATAACCTGTCCTGACTTAATCTTTTTATATACGTTCCTTTTTAGTCCTATTAAATACTTTAATTTGTTAGTCATCCACTTAGGATCGTTTCTACTCGACATTATTGCCCTATATGGAATATTTAATTTCTGACCTGCAATCAAATTATCAAGGAAAAATGTATATGCTTCGTCAGCTTTGACCTCACTAACTCCCCCTTCCCCTAAAACCTGATCTGATCTCCCTTCACCTGTTTCTTCCCCCTCTGAGCCTGACCTGACCTTCCCCCTCCAACGGACTCCAGCTAATCCCTTCCAGGTGTCTTCTTAATTCCTCATAATTTGCCTTTCTAAAGTCAGGTATCCTATGCTTATTAACACTCCTAACTTTTTTTTCCCCTTTTAATATAAACCTAATTTCACAATGATCGCTGTTACCTAACTGTCCCCCAACTTCCGCTTCCTTAACTAAATCATCCCGGTTAGTTAATATTAAATCTAGAATATTATCACCTCTAGTAGGTTCCCTGATTATCTGGTTTAGAAAATTATCCTGAACTAACTTTAACAAATCCTCAGCATCATTATCACCTACCGTTAGGTCCCAATCAATGTTCTTTAAATTAAAATCACCTAACACACATATCTGTTCATACTTACACGCCCTGTTTATCTCCTGCCATATAGGAATAGAGTCCTCCTTATTCAAGCTTGGAGGCCTATATACCACACCCAACACAGTTTTTCTCTTTGCTTCTATCACATCTACCCATATGGATTCTATCCTATCATCTATCCTAATAACATTATTTACATAGCATTGCAATGTGTTCCTAACATACAGTGCAACACCTCCTCCTCTTCTGCCCACTCTGTCTTTATGAAAAAACTTGTACCCTTCTATTTCTACTTCTGGACTAAATATCTTCCCAGACATATCCAACCATGTTTCTGTTAAAGCAATAATGTCAAAATTTTCTACACTAACCAACCCTCTAAGATAATCTATTTTATTTACTATACTCCTGCAGTTTGTATAGTAAACTTTCAAGCCACTATTACTCTTCTTTAAATTGACATTCCTCGTGTCCCTAGTTGACTTCCCTCTATCATCTATTTGAAAAAATCCTGCAGGGCACTCATTTATCTTTACACCCTCCCTAAAAAACCATGACTCCTCAGGTCCTTAGTGAGGCTCCAAGCCAAAGCCCCCGTTCCCCCTCCTGAGAGATGAACACCGTCCCTAGTGTACAGGTGATCCTTGCCAAAGAAATGGGACCAGTTGTCCACGAACAACCACCCATTTCTCCGACAATGACCAGCCAGGCGGGAGTTCAAAGCACAAGCCTCGGACCACCACCTTGGCCCCAAACGTCTGGGCAAAACACCACATAGGACAGGAGTCCCTCCCAGGTCCCTAACCCGTCCCAGAGCCTCCCTATACTTCCTAAAAATCTCCTCAGGCCTAGTTCTACCTATATCGTTCCCTCCTGCACTTATAACAACTGTTGGAGCTTCCCCTTCCCCCGCCAACACACCCTCCAGCCTATCCACTACATCTCCTATTCCTGCCCCAGGGAGACACACACACATCCTCCTCTCACTGTCCCTGGCACAAAACAGTCTACCAAGTCCTCTCACCTGGCTATCACCAACAAAAACGATTTTACCTTTTTTCCTGGATGACAGGGTGGTCTCATCTGTCTTCTCCTGTACACCTGTACACTGGTCGTTAAGAACGGTGAAAGAGTTCTTTACAGCCAGTGTTGGTCCTGTATCACTTACCTTAGCAATAGCGCCTCTATTGCCATTTCTTCCTACCACCTTCCACACAGACTCCTCCTCTCGACGTAGAGTTAAGGAAACGTTCTTTGCTTGGGCCCCTAAGGGCTCAATCAAAGTCCGTAGTTCCCTATTCTCCAGTCTCAGAGCGACCACTTCACTCTTGAGGCCTTGGAGAGCCTCCACCTGGCGCCTAAGCCCCTCGACAACACCTGCTAAGCTCTGGGCCATGGTAACAAAAATGCACCTCACTGGACTTAGCTGTAAGCACGTCTGACCTCTGACTGACCTGAGCGACAACTGACTGACCTGAGCGACAACTGCCCCTAAATCTTGGCGATGATGGATATCTGCTGGATGGTCATGCATCACGGAATTGGCAGAATTTAAGATATTTAAGAAGTGCATTTATGCTGATGTAATCAAGTTGACCAGATGAATTATGAAGAAATAAGCAGCATAGAGAGGAGCAGGACGTAGTGTTTACGTCTTCCCATTTTCTGTATTGTTGCCATGACAACGATGTGAGATGCCAAGTGAGGAATATGAAGGAACATATATAGTCAATAGCCTTTTGTGCTTTATCAACTCGGCGAAAAAAGACTACTCACTCGACACACTATATGAAACAGCTTGTTGCTTTTATTCACATGAGGAAATTAAGAAAGGCAAAGAATCATTGTGCAATATCTTGAAGGTTGATATCTAATGGAGACGAAGGACTTGAATGACGTGCTGGATCTACACGATAAGTGTAAAAATTATAAAATGTTGTACTTTGTTACGGATTCTTATAAGAAAATGCCTCCTGTAGGCTTGGAAATATTTGGTCCCATGTTGAGAACCATGGCAGAGGATACCTTAGAAATAAAATAATTATTAAAAAAGATTATGGATATAAAAACGGAAGTATGCAATGCAACTGACACAATAATAGATATGAAAATGGACTTGAGAGAAATAAAGAATAAATTCAATAAGGCAGTAGAAGGCATGGAAGAGGCATGTTGAGAACCATGGCAGAGGATACCTTAGAAATAAAATAATTATTACCAAAGATTGTGGATATAAAAACGGAAGTATGCAATGCAACTGACACAATAATAGACATGAAAATGGACTTGAGAGAAATAAAGAATAAATTCAATAAGGCAGTAGAAGGCATGGAAGAGGCTGCGAAAGACATTACAATGAATGAAGCTCAAGCATTAGATAAACTTGAATCATTACGAATGAATACGCAGAACGGGACATCACCATCTCAGAGAAGAATCAGCACAGGAAGAAATAAAGGTGAAGGTGGAAGTTATGCTGAAGCTGTACAGGCTGAGATGGTAGCGGAAGGGATGGAGCTGAGACGACACGTCAAGGGGAACACCACAAGCCAGCGGACGATGGGTGATAAGGTGATGGAAAGATCAACTGGAGGAGTTACAGAAATTGCCAGTGCAGGTTCAAGAAAAGCAAACGGTATGAAGGAAGGAAGAAATAGTAGTGGAACAAGAAGGCATCGTGAAGGAGGGCGTGGTGCAGGACGTGTTGGTAACAGTGGTGGGGGCGCAGCCAGCAGCCCCGCTACTCTGGTTACCGACTCCAACACTGGAGCAGTAAGCAGGGGTGAGTCGAGCAGACAACTGAGCAGGCAACGTCTTCAGTCTGCTAGCTCACATCTATCAGTAAGTGATATATCAGTTCAACAGGACGGGAATAAATATTATGACTGGACTGAAGTGAACAACAGAAAAAAACGATATAAGTATCACCAGTTTAAGGGAATTACTGGTACAATGAAAAATGGCTCATTTAAAGGGGCCAGGAGAACACTGAATGTGTTTTTAGGTAGAATGGATACTGAAGTCACCTGTAATGGCATTAAGGAGCACATAAGATATGTTTTTAGTATTGAGGTTATATATGTTAAAACAGTTTGTGATAAGATCTAATGAGTTTAATGCATTTAAGATCACAGTTAATGCTGGGGATAGAGATAAATTACTCAACGGAGAAATGTGGCCAGAGCAGGTTATAGTAGACAGATTTCATGGTAAGACTAAAAATTTTATTAGTGATTAAGCTCTTAAATTGATTTTATTTGTTTTTTATTGGGTTAATTTTCTGTCTGATTGTGTTGGTTTTATTGTAGAAATATTTTAGTGGTGTATTTTATTGTCAATTTTACTTAGTTCTAATTACTTTTTGGTCCTTGCCATATGGATATTAGAATAAGTACGTACAACTGTTGTTCTTTGAGGAAGAATATAAAGGTAATTAGATCAATTGTCGATAAGAAGTTTGACTTAATTTTTTTGCAGGAAACCTTTATAACCGAGGATAGGTTATAGTCAGACTCACCTTAAAATGTGGCTGGGGTGTTCCCATCGTGGGAAATAACCGTGTTACAGCGTTGCCACGTGTAGAGATTTGCCGCGCAAATTCAAATCAATTTCGTATTTAAAAAATTTATGAGGCCCGAATCGTGTATCTGGCAACATTATATGTCATATGTGAAGTTTTCTTGAGTGATAAGATGCATTATCCAGAACGAAAGGGAAATTCATTAATAGGTACTGCTTTTTATTAGCAACACTGTAAAATATGTATGCCACGTTTCTTTATATGTTTATATATATCTTATCCATTATAAGTTTACTGTTTCTTCATACATTATAATACTATGAATAAACGTGTATGCATATTTCCTGATCATGTCTGCCATGGTTTTACTTACATTAAAACATTTCTACAATGCGGATTAAAAGACACGTGGCAGGTCTGTAAAAGGGTATTTCCCGACTGTTTCCGCTCGCCAACCACACTCTTAGGCGAGTCTGACTATAGGAGATATTGCATATATTGATGATAATTGGGGAGGCGGTGGTACAGTGGTCTAGCGCTCTAGTATGCGAGCCTAGGGTCCCGGGCTCAAATCCCTGTTATACGCTGACCACTTTTCATTCTTTGATATCACCGCCGAGTGGCCAAAGACTACCCAAATTGCTGCCATACTGTCTCCAGACGGGACTAACAACGTTTATATGCGTCTGAGGCTGTAGCAGTGATTAGCCTCGCACGTTCTCAACATACTCACGAGAGAACCTAAACATTTGAGGCGTCACCATAAAAAACTGAAAACCTACGCCAAATAACAGGCGAGGCAAGTCCATCTGTGCCTCAATAAGCCTAGTGGTGCCAACGGTTAATGATAAAAAAAAAAAAAAAAAAAAAATATATGAGTGTGGGATCTGCTGCTGTTTACTCTGAGAAGTCTCTTAAATCATACAGAGGAAGGTGTGAGGGAGGTTTGGTATGTATGTGGAGAAGAGATATTCATTATAAGGTATGGATATTGTTATTAGAGGCGAATGTGATTGGAATTGAGTTGTTAATTGGTTGTAATGTTATACTTTTGCTTAATGTGTATATTAAGAGTGATATTTGGGAGGATAAATCATTAGAGATTTAATTAGAGACACTGGGTAAGCTGGCAGATATTTTAAGAGTAAGAAATTTGATAGTGTGTACATAATGGGGGATTCTAATGCTGACCCTTTTATTGGTAGAGCGTGGAATCATTTAACTGATTTTATAGAATATAATGATCTCACTTGCTTTGGTGTTAATATTAATGTTAGATTCCCAGTCATTTACTTTTGTACCTTTTAACAATTCCAATACTAAATGGCTAGAACATGTAGTGGGGCGAAATTCACTGAATATTTTAATTCAGGAGATTGACATTGTATTCCATGATTGGCTCTGATCATTTACCGGTGGTAGCTACAATGCGTGTTACTTCTGTTGATCCCAGTCAGGGTGTAGGTGTTTGTGATCGTAAGGAAAAGGAAGATTATTATATTGATTGGAAGATATTCAGTATTGAGGATATTCTAGTTATAGAAAAGGAAGTAAATAGAGAGATACAAATATATCTTGATAAGGATGCCTTTAACTGCCAGGCTATTGGATGTCAATCAATTGACCATCGAAGAAGTATTGATAAGTTTTATGAAATCTTGATAAGCTCACTAGAATCCTTTGCAGCTTGTTTTAAAACACTTAAACAAAAGAAAAACAATTTAAAAGTAATTCCATGGTGGAATAGAACTGTAAAACAGCTCTATGCGCAGTCTAGACAAGACTATCTTACTTGGCTAAATAAAGGTAAAATAAGAGATTCGGAGGAATATGTATTGGCCTAAATATGCCTACATGGCAACTATGTTATGCTTTCCCGCCGAGATGCCCCGCGGGCTCTCTGCCGTCGGCATCATCCCGCATTCAGTCGGCTTGTGCCCTCTGTGGCGCCAACATCGAGTCAAAGCTGGTGCATGCCCCAGGCAGCACCCCCGACGCCAGACTCTGTGTATTTAGTCTTTAAGCAAGAACCTTATTAAAGTGTCTCTAAGAACTTGCTTATTCCATCACCTTTCACAAGAGTGAAAGGGATTTAACCGAATCCTACCAGCACAAGTGTTGGTGGGATTCGGTACCAGCACAAGTGGTACCAGCGGTGCACCAGTACTAGTTTGCACCAGCACAAGTGGTGGCAAGCGGTGTTCGACTTATCGCTTCTGAAGAAACAGACATTCCCCACCAGCACACGTGGTGGCAAGCGGTGTTCGACTTATCGCTCCTGAAGAAACAGACATTCACCACCAGCACAAGTGGTGAACAGCGGTGGACGACCTAACGCCTCAAATTACTGCCTTACCGCTCGAGGCTACCTTCCTACTCTCCTGCTTATATCTACAGAGAGTCTTGTCTGGTTGACTCTGTCTGTAAGACACACCAGGCAACAACTCTCCTCTTGGGCTTTCTACGCTACTCGCCCTTCAAAGACTTAACATGACTATTTTCAAAGGCAACAAAGATTATTAGTTCGGGTTCTCATGAGTATTTCTCCCATTCATGTTATAAAATTCTAAATTTTGTTTACATCACAATGCCCTTAGATCTAAATAAAACATATTTTGGATTCTATGGTATGCTATATCAAGTTAATGTAGTAGCTGAGAATATTCCAAGCGTCCATTGTTCAAACTAACAATGTCAGATCTCAGGGTAAGAATGAATAATTATGGATTTATTTGTGCATTGCATTTTTGCATTTATGAAATCGATATTTACATTTTTTTTTTTCAGAGTAAAGAAAGAAGACCTTGATTACAAGAAAAAGGTCCTTATTACAGGTGGTGGTCAACATCCAGAACCACCTAACTTTACTGAGGACATGGTTCTGGCTGCATCCATGATGAGTGCAGACCTAGAAATGCCTGGGGAAGCTCAGGAGTATGGAGTACCACCTGCCTCTGTAGTTCAAAGCTTTTCACCAGGTAATATAAAGGCAATGTTCTTGTATAACATGTGTTTGATATTTGCCATCTGATCAGATGTTTGAGTAGCATTTGAGGTGTAGGACAAAATCCCCAGAGTTATATATATATATATATATATATATATATATATATATATATATATATATATATATATATATATATATATATATATATTCTTTTTTACTTTAATATCTTTTTTGAGAAAGATAGGCTTTCAATATTTATGATATTTTTCATGATTACTTCAATAAATTTAATTATATATCATTGAATAAAATATATTTAATATATAACTGATGGGGTTGTATTTTGTAATATTTCGTCACACAAAGTATTTGCTTCACCTCCAAATCTGTATGAGCACAAGCTTTACAAGAAAATGTTATATGAAATAAATTACCTAAACTATCTTCAGAAAATTAAAACTTGGAGTTTTCTAATATTGTTCATGATTATTTCGTTCATTTCAATTGTATATGATCTAAAATAAATTACTTTATAAATCTTCCTCTGAAAAATGTAATTGGGGTTTCTGTCCGCTGGGGGTTTTGTCAGTGTGTGTTTGGTCCGCTGGGGGTTTTGTCCAGACCCCGTAGTATTGCTGTGGTTTTGGCTTCTCATTAATATAGCTTACCTATAGTGTATTTAGTTTCATTCTATATTTCATGTAAGTTATCTATGCAGAATTTTAAAATTAATATGTATGGTATGTAAAATTCATCGTTTTCTTTCTGCAGATGCGGCCAGTCACCAATACCTACCTCAAGCTGTACCATCTGTTTCGTTTTCTTCAGAGAACCCCCTTCCTATGTCTACTACTGATCAATTCTCTCAGCAATACACTGCACTAACTTCTACAACAACCTCTTCCTCTTCATTGCAGCCTATTCCTACTTTTTCCCAAAATGTTACCTCTTCCTTTCACTCACCTTCACAGCCTGCTCGTCTCACCTACAGTAGTGAGGACCCCATACTTTCTCCTTCTGTGCCTAGTACTTTCTCATCAGTTCCTTCGACATCTCTTCCTTATATTTCACCTAATCCTAATTCTATAAGCTCTAGGTTTTCCCAACATAATGCCTTTTCTCCTTACATATCTTCACAATCTGCCCGTCCTATCTGTCTGGCTAGTATGGGCCCCATCCCTTCTTCGCCTAGCACTTCCCCGTCAGTTCCCTTAATATCTGTTCCTCCTTCATCTAATCCTCAATTTACTTCACCTATACCTACTCCATCCCCGCCTGTCTTTTCCTCTGATCCTGAGAGTTGTTCCACGTCCTCTCAAAAGGAGTATAGCAAGTGACTGTGATTCTCTGCGGGAGAGGCAAACAAAGGAACACAACATAAAAATGAACTATTGGAATAACCAGATGGAAATGCAGGAAGAAGAAAAGCAATTCCAAACTAAAATGCGGGGACTACAACTCAAAGAAGCCGAAGGATGCATTGAACTTTTGCAAAATACTCTGCAACAGATGGAAGAGGGCTTCTATTATCTAAAAAGATTTTTAGATACAGCTAGAGTTTTTTATGAAGCTATAGAATAATTTATTGTATAGTTATATATTATATATTTCAAGGAAATGTATATGTTATATGTTAAGGGTTATGCGTTTTATGTTTTTTTTATTATTTCTTTAGCGTGTATATTATTTTCTTATGTTACGGCTTTCATGAAATCTCAGGAAATTTTTAAGGTATAGTGTATTCATTTTCTGTTTAACTTTTCTTCATATTTGTGTTTAATATTAAACTTTTCTTCATATTTGTGTTATCTACCGGTCCAGACAGCTGCTTATCTTACAAAGCAGCTGTCTGGACAGGTAGATATAAATAACACAAATATGAAGAAAACTGTTAACATATTACAGTTCTACAATAAATGTTTCTGTAGCTTTATTGCAAAGCAGCTGTCTGGAGGGAGGAACAATATCTCTACTGACATTAAATATGACATGTGATTAAATAGTTTCCTTTAACCCTTAAACATATTGGCTCTAAAAATGAAACTGTTTATAATCAACAACATTTATTTAACAACTTTAATAACAGCATTTCTTAAAACATGATTGAGATCACGGTATTCTAATAAGAAGCAAGAGGCTTGGATGAAAAGTTTTTGTTCACTGGGAAAAATGTCTCTCAATAATAGCGTGCCTTCTAGCCCTACCAGGACCATGTTCTGCCTGTACATGGGGCACAGGTTCCACGTCATCTGGCACTACATTTTCAGACTCTTCATTAAGGTTAAGCCTACTTTCAATTGCCATGTTATGCAATACAGCACATGCAGTTATGATATTTTTTGCAGTTCTCAAATCTGTTCTAATTTTACATCCTAATATTGCAAATCTCCTTTTCCAAATTCCAAACGCTTTCTCAATAGCATTTCTGGTTCTAGCATGTGCCAAATTGTAACGCCTCTCATTGTTTGGGGCTGGATTTAAGCATGGAGTCATTAGATATGGGTGGCAGGCATAGCCACTGTCACCTAACAAATAACCTCTGTATGCACCTGATTCTAGCAGGTCATGCAAGTTTGAAGAGGAAAAAATACGGGAATCATGTGCACTTCCAGCCCAACCAGTGATTAGTGAAGTGAACTGAAGGTCTGCATCACAAACACCCATTACACTAATGGAAAAATAACTTTTCCTACATCTATATAGTTCAGCATTATCACCACCTACACTAACTATAGGGATGTGTGTTCCATCAATACACCCAATGACACCAGGCATACCACCCATAAAAACAAATTTTTCCATGACTTGTCCCTCTTCTGCAGGCTCTGGAAATGTTATGATTTCTGGTGCCAGGGAAGCAATAGCTCTTGAGACACGATTAACATACTTGCTTACACTTAGCTGTGACATGTAAGAACAATCAGCGATGGAAAGTTGAAAACTCCCTGTTGCCATGTACCTGAGAGCCACAAGGAGCTGTAAGGTTGGTGACACTGGGAGACCTGAGGAAGGAAAATTTATGTTTTACCATCAAATGCAAATATTTCATCCTACAATGAATTTTCTGAATTTGGGGCATGTGTAATACAATATATTAGGGTATTTTGGCTGATTATTGGGAAAGTTACTTCTTTCAGTATGTAATAAACTCATTACCATTTTCTCAGATGGGTTTTGCTTACTTATGACCTTTGGGTGTTTAATTTTTGGAGAATGAAAATAGTGTCATAACAAAGTACTTTCCATTAATTTTACATTTGTATATATAGCCTTGAAACAAATATATTCTCTATAGGAGCTGTAAAACCAAAATTATATCAAAAGTGATGAACCATTGTAAAAATGTTGAGGCAAATCTTAAAAAGTAAATATAGAACTAGAAGTGAATCGCGCGGGCACCATGTGAAGGGTCTAATTGAACTTATTGGATTTCTAAGCCGGGCAGTTTTCCCACGCAAGAAAGAAACACTTGTGTGAAGCCAGCCTATGTTAAATCAGACCCTTCACACAGTGCCCTGCCAGGCTCATGTGAAGCGAGCATCACTCGCCTCTGCCACAGATGAACCATAAATGCCGCACGGGAAATAACAGTCTGTCTGAAGTGCTCCATAGCCTGCAACAGTATTTTAGAACGCTCATTAACGCGTGGTTTAGCAGTGCATGCGGCAGCTGAGTTTCTGCCATGCATGAATGTAGCCGCTGGGGCAACGTGTGAATGGTTTGATTTCACTTAATTAATTTCTAAACCCGGCGGTTTTATCACAAATCACCCCAAGTAATGAAAAGACTTTATACAGCATTTGTGAGACCACATCTAGAATACGCGATTCAATTCTGGTCACTTTGGTCTACATTGAAGACCAAAACTTACTGGATATAGTACCAAGATGAGCGACAAAATACATTCCTACATTGAGTTCATTACTAAACGAGGAATGATTAACCCCTACCGTCCGGCTGACGGATATTTCCGTCATAGCAATTTTTCAATACATATATTAGAGAAACCAATTTTTATTAACTAATTAATTGATTTCCTGCTATGAAGTTTTCATGTACATAATTGTATGAAATTAACCTTGTTGTCTTACAGATAAGAAGTGTAGTGACAACACATTGTTACTGTTAATCAAACTATTCCCCTCCCAGGATGTACCAACATTAGTGATAGTCTAGTATATCGATACTAACCTCTTTCACTTGTGGTGCCGGGGGGCCAAGGTTGTTTTAACTAACACTGCTCAGACACCAGTGTGGTGCCGGGGGGCCAAGGTTCTTTCAAATCCCTAACCGCTCAGACACCAGTGTGGTGCCGGCGATTCTCCTTTAATAATTCTTTACTTTAACTCCTTATTTCTTATTATTCCTGCTGCCACCACCCAAGGTATTTTTGTAAAGGGGCATGGGGGCCCTTTATAAGAATGTATTTTTACTTTAAATGAAATAATTACTATCATTAAATCTCAACACTAGAATATATATATTTAACACCTTTGGTAGAGTAAGCTGAGTCATCCTCAGGGCACGTGAGAAAGTTGGACGTTTTTCATATCCTTATTTCAAGAGTGTTGAGCACCTCCAAATTACTTACCTTACCACTTTTGAGTCAGAGGTTATTTTAAAGAAGTTGACCAGTTAACTTTTGATAACAAATATATTTCATACTTCTCAATGTATTTCCTCCCACTATTATTAGAACTGATTAATAAGTAAACAAAATCACCCGAACTGAATAACACAGTACAAACTAGGTCCGATCACTACCCTAGGTTCATACATATCACACACGTTATATCCCTCCTATCTTAGGCTTCATAATCTTTCCCCCCTCCCCCCTTTTAACATATTTCCCCGGGCATAGTATTTGAAATTTTGATAATTACTAAGAGTGGTTAACTAACCGCCTCTTAGGATGCAAATCAAATGATCTCACATCATATTTAATTAACATTAATGAACGCTGCCCACTATTAACATATGGTTTATGTTCTATGTTCCCACATGGGATGGCTACAGGCCCCGAAGGCTTTTCTATTTACTGTATTAACTGTTTACCAAGGTCACACGTGGTCACCGTTCCTGACAAAGGACAATATATGATGTTGGGCATTATCCTCACTAAGGCTGTTACCTCTCACTGTGTTATAATGTGTGATAGTGTTCACCGTGTATTTGTGTTGTCGTGAAGGCCGCTCATCTGTAACCAGACACCATGGTGAGACACGTTCCTTTTCTGACGGCTAGGTGGAGAGAGAGAGTGCCATGAGGCCATATCTCAATACCTTATTTCACCTCTACTGATAACTATTATTCCATTTTTTTCTATCTATTATTGACAACTTTCCCTTCAGGGTGATAATACTAATGTTCTAGGGGTATTTTGATATTAGGGAACGTGAATACCTCACCTGTAACCAGACACCATGGTGAGACACGTTCCTTTCCTGACGGCTAGGTGGAGAGAGAGAGGGGTGCGTGGCTACCCAATATGCGCGTGCTGCCTGACGAGTTGTCAACTAGTGTTTACCTATCCCCCCTTTTCTCTCTCTTTCCTCTTTACAAAACAAGTCTCTTAACTAGACACTATAAGGCGAAATTATAGTTAATGAGAGTAAAAACATTTGGGAAGGCGTACAGTGTGGGGTGCGAAGAATATTACAATCACATGACTAATAACTGAAAGACTGTGGCATTTTTCCCGATTTGGCGGGAATCGTGAACGCCCCAGGTTTAAAAAATGTATAAACAAAACAAAAGAAAGAAGAATTCTGAAAGGGGCTTATGTCGTGGCATCACACACTGTTTGATTGTGGAAAATTATGTTGTATTCTCCTAAAGAGGCCTAGTGTACATTCTTTAGAGAGGCGAAATCTGTCTGAGATGAAAACGGCGTATGGGTCTGGCAGCCAATTCCTCCCACTCTGCCAGTTGTTCACGGTCACCGAATTCATCTGCCTAGTTAGCCATTCTGACAAGAGAAGATATATACAATTATATCCTGATTAAGTAAATCAACGAAAATCAACCACATTATGTAATAGGTAGAACAAAAAAATATAAGCACTTGTATTATTTTCACAACCAGACTGACAATATACATGTTAAAATGATTACAAAATATCACCACTCACAGCATTCCAATAATTCTTAAATAAATTATGTTTATAACTAACTTACTGCAAAAAGTACATAGATTGTGAAAATGATATTATAAGCAGGTTTAACCTTGCATTTATACATCTCAGCATAACACTAGTCAACTTGCTTGGCTTGACTCATGATAGGAAAAGATGCTACATTAGGATGAAAGAGGCTCAACATTATTAAGAAGGACTGTGCTTGGTATTATTGCAGTTTCAGACAATACACCACACGTAACTATAAACTGTCTCAGGGTCTAAATGACACTGTTAGGAGCATTTCTAGCCCCATATTACACTGTCGGAAACTAATAATAAGATCGGGACAGAATTTCAAAGATTTACCTCAATTTTAGCTTGAATCCTGTCGCACCAGTCATCGAAGGGATACTGTGTGTGTTCGTGTGTTTGTTATCAATGGTGCGCATGCGCTGTAGAGGTGTGATCCTCAGTCACGTGTTATGACGTTGTGTGACATTTTATGACGTATAATCACGTGAGGTTGCCTGCTGCCAATCATGAAAAAAAAAAATTTTCCTGGCCATCATATATGAGCACGTGTCTTTAGACAAGGATGTACTGCCTGAACTATGGTGGATAGCGTTAGTTAGACAATGGCTACCGTGGAGGACATATGTGGAGGTTGTATATATACAAACTGGCAGTTCACAGCAAAATTCTACGAACAGTCAAGTGTAGCAATACAATATCTTCGTCAACACGGTGTATTGTCCAAATCAGTGGAGTGCCCTAACTGTAAATTGCCGTGCAAGCTTAAGCCTGGGTTACACTAGTCAACCGTTGGGTTGGATCCAAGCTTAGACGGATTGCTATTGGCTCCGTTTTCTCCAAAAAGAAAACGGAGCCAATAGCAGCCCGTCTAAGCTTGGATCCAACCCAACGGTTGACTAGTGTAAACCAGGCTTTAGGGAAGACAAACATCTGTGCTACTGTGGTCGGTACCGTACGCTCATTCCGAAGCTGGACCCTCAACTTCTACTTAAGGTATTTCATGTGAAGCTACCGAACTTCTTAGCTATATGGCTGTATCAGGCATAAATATGGCGGCTGTCGATTTTTGCTACACTTAGGGAATTTCTTTGACTTCTAGGTAAATTTCCCTAGATTTAAAAAAAAAAATTTCCCTAGATTTTTTAAAGTCAATATTGGTGAATGTTTTAGTATATTATTGTCATTATTATGAAGTATTATCGCAGTTATGAAGGTTAGGTTAGGATATTGAACCATGGGGCGGTCTGGGCATAGGACAGGATAGTGTCTTTATGGGAGGTGCAGGTTACGTCAGGTGAGGTTGGTTCCAGGGGGGGTGCCGGTTAGGATAGGTTTCTGGCTGTGTTCAAATAGTATCTTAGCGGGGTGAGGGGGTCCAGGTTAGGTTTCGTTAGGACAGGTTTCTGGTTGTTTGAATAGTGTCCTGGAGGGGGGGTCCATGGGGGGCGCAGCACCCCCGGTTAGAATAGATTTGTCGTGTTTGCTACATTTAGGGAATTTCCTTGACTTAGGGAAATTTCCCTAGATTTTCAAAGTCCATATATCACTCATATATGCCTCCCCCCAAAAAAAAACCCGACTCCCCACAGTCCCCCAAGCTTGCTTGAGGGGTTGGGGGGGTGTGGGTAGAGATAGGGAATATTGTCTGAAACTGCAAATTTACCCTGTGCTTTAGTTCACATAAGTTTTCTTTATGCTATGATTAAAAAAAAAAAGGACAGACTCCACAAATAGGGAGGGTTGAAGGGGCTATTTTTTTTTAACCATTCTCGAAAATATTTGTTTACTGTATTTTAGGGGTCACAATATCTCTACACTCAGCTAGGTAGCCTAGAAAGGATATATGTATGCCTAATTAGCTAGCTGCCTTCCTACGATTACGTTAGGTTTAGTTAGAGTTGGTTAAGGAAACGAATATTTATTGAATGATTTTGTGTAGCAGCTTCAATAAAGCATAAGCGAGGTCAAACCATATTTGTTCATATATCAAACTAATGTCAAAATATGCACCAAGCTTCCTCTCCCATTAGAGCTTTTTAACACAACTCTATGCTATTCTAGGATTAATATGCTATGGAAGGGTACTTCTGTTCATAGTTCCTTAATAAATATACTACCAAGAACGAAGAAATATGTGCAACTTACCTTAGATCGCTGGAAATAACATTTACACCAAGCGTACACTATTACGCAAGCCGCCAGGAATGCTTTCTCTTACATTAATCTGCTCCTAACACAACTGTATACCTATTTTAGGATTAATATGCTATGGAAGGGTGTGTCTGTTCATAGTTTCTTCATAAATATACTACCAAGAATGTAGAAATACATGTATCTTACCTTAAAAAGCTGAAAATAACTAGAATTATACGCCAAAGCGCAGTGATACTTGTGTGTGGTGCTGCGGTGGTAGCTTCCGTTCTTCATCGACAAATAAGTTCTTCACCAAAATGCAACTGTTGTATTTCAATGTTCTGGAGCATCTTCAAGCTACATCAGTATTTTCATTTAAATTATTTAGTGTCTTTTAAATATATGAAGTCTCTTAATTGGACACTAACGATAAATATTAACAGCAAATTCTGATGATGGCCAAGCGTCGGGTGGGGGTAGCCGCCCGGTGATTTTACCCGGCGGTTCCAATATTGTGCGTATATTACGACGTCTTACAATATCGCCAGCCGGCGCGACGGTTGGTACGAAATGACTAGCAATACGGCCCCTAGTGTGATGGGTCCGCCCCACCATTCTTTTTTTTTCTTTTCTCTGTAGCTTACACATATTATGTTTACACCAGTGATACACTACTTCAGTATTTTCGTGTGCATATTTTGTGTACGTGTGGCTTACGTGCATTTCCGCCCTTTTTAGCTGTGCTCCGTGGGTGTGAGTTGCTTTGTGGATGGGCCTGCCCCACCATTAATTTTTTCTTTTGGTTACATTAAACATATTTACGCTTACACATCAGTGCTACACTTTTTTTACTAATGTTTTTCTCTGTGCATATTATGTGCGTGTGCTTTGGAGGTGTGCATATCATTATATATCTTACATCTTGCACCACGCGACCTTGTAACCTACAAAAGCAAAAACAGCTGTTCTGTTTCGTTCAGTGTGACGTGTGCTTTCAAAACACAGCTGTTGTGCATATATTGTGCATTCTTTTTTTTTATATTGTCGTCCCCTTTCCGTGGACCTACACCCTTTTTCTTGGGTCTTATGCATTTTTTGTTTAAAGCTCTTGCATATATGTTTTAATGCTTTTCCTACACTATATAATTTTCTTGCATATGTTTTAGTGCTTTTCCTGCACTGATGTCATTATATATATTATTTTGCTTTTGAGGCTTATGCCTTTAACATTTATATGTATATGTATTTTTGTTCTATATGTATATTTTAGGACTATGTTCTTGTGCTTTTAGTTGCACAATCTCTTCATGTAAACATGATTTTTATCTGGTGCTTTCCTGCACTGATGTTATACCTTTTGTAGTGATATGTATAATAATGTGTAGTATGGTACCTGTATGTGACATGTGTATCTGACTGAGAAGCTATAAGAAGATGGCGGATTCCCGCATTTAGGCTTGTGTTAGCATCTTAACGGGAAGGATGCGGGAGACGCGGGTGTCACCAGGGTACCATGTAGTAAATAAGTATAGATTAGATTGTATGGGGTTAGTAGAGGTTTGTGGGGGGGTATTAGTTGTTATGTAGGTTGAGTTATACATGTGGTAGGTAAATAAGATGGGTGATGTGTTATGTACTTGTGTGTAGGAAATGTTGGGTTGGCGTACGTGAGATGTAGTCCCCGGAGGCGCGGAAGAACACAGTTGTGTGAGGGCAAGCCAGGTCACAAAGAGGCGGGTCATATATAAGGAAGAGGGCAGGGTCACTCTCTCTCTCTCTCTCTCTCTCTCTCTCTCTCTCTCTCTCTCTCTCTCTCTCTCTCTCTCTCTCTCTCTCTCTCTCTCTGTCACAGGGGTGGGGTTTGGCTGGTTGGCGAGGGCTGAGGTCATGTAACGTGGTGGAGGTCCACGTGGTGAAAACAAAGGTATGTGTTTTGGTTGGTGGTAGGAAGTGAGGTAGATTGGTTGGAGTAGTGTTGGTTGGAGTTGAGATTGGTTGGAGTTGTGACTTGGAGTTGAGACTGATTGGAGCTGTGACTTGGAGTTGAGGTTGGTTGGAGTTGAGATTGGTTGGAGTAGTGTTGGTTGGAGTTGAGACTGGTTGGAGTTGTGACTTGGAGTTGAAGTTGGTTGGAGTTGAGATTGGTTGGAGTAGTGTTGGTTGGAGTTGAGACTGGTTGGAGTTGTGACTTGGAGTTGAGGTTGGTTGGAGTTGAGATTGGTTGGAGTTGAGACTGGGAGTTAGTGATTGGCACTACATTATCAGCTATGTACATATTACTGTGACGGACACATTGTTATTAAGTGCTCGGGAGATTTGGATTATAATAAATAAATATAAGTTTGTCACTGGCTCTTAGATACCCCTAGACATCTAAATTAAATATAAAGAGAGGTACGTGACAAAATGGGGGCCTGGCCGGGATGTTAATTGATAAATTTTAAGAACATTTAATTAATTAACTGTTTCTTGTGTCCGTGCACGCGTAATATTTAACACAGTTGTTTGAGGGCAGCAACAAATAGACAACATGGCTGATTTTGATATAAGTGTTTTTGCTGAAAATCCTGAGGAGGGACTTAAGGCGGCTGCAAGTTTTAGAAAAGCCACGTGGATCACTATTGCTGATCATTACAGTGTTAATGTGCGACGGAGCGCCAGAAAACGGGAGATAAGAGAGGCAGTGTTTGGTCGTCTGCGAGCTATGGGGTTAAAGGTTGATGATCAAGAGCTGGAATTATTAATAGGAAATGATTTGGGGTTAAGGAGGCTTCAGCTAGAGCTGCGTTTGCGTGCGGTAGAAGCGGAGGAGAATAGAGCAAAGGAGAGAAAGAGGGAAAGAGAGAGAGAGAAAATAGAGGATGCATTGCGCAGGGAGGAGATTGCGAAGCGCAGGGAGGAGATTGCGAGGCGCAGGGAAGAAAGGAAGCATGAGTTGGAGATGGCTCGGCTGGGGTTACTTGGAAAAATGCGCCTAAGCTGTTATAAATGTGGAGAAGCAGGCCATTTATCATACGAGTGCAAACAGAGATATGCACCACTTCGCGCTTCAAATTACTGGCGGGAGGTAGCTGCTGCCAGGTGTATAGAGTCAGATGGTAGTGGCTCAGTGGCAGAATTGGTAAAGGAGGAAGAGTGCGTACTGGGTGATGGTGGGTTGACCAGGACACCAATGAAAGAACTGCGAGACACAGGCGCGACAGACACCCTGTTGTGGGCGTGCGCAGTGCCTGAGGTAGAGAGTGAGCACTCAGATGAAACTCTCGTGGTTAAGGGTGTGGATGGCATGGTAGAAACGCCCGTGGTTGATGTCACGTCGCAGGTGCTAGAGAAAAGCAGTCACGTGTCGGTGGGCCTCGTGGAGGACTTGCCGGCTAGTGGGGTTGATATTCTGCTAGGAAAGGAAGTGGGAGGAGAAGTGCTGGGGTCACCGTTTCGGGCGGCGGAAGAAAGTGAAAGTGCATACGGTATGGAGAGCGGGGAAATAGTATACCCGGCGTGTGGCAGCGAGCGCGTAAACAAGCTCCATACTGAAAAACGGGAAGGGGCTGAGGCTGCAGTGGTAACTAGAGCCATGTCTAAGCGAGACACGGAGGTGGGTAATAATGCTATTGAGAGCATTCGGAATCTTTTCTTTGAGTCACAGGAAGCAGACCAGCATGAAGGAGTAAGCAGCCATGATCGAGTCCAGGTGGAGGGACAGGAGCTGGGGACGAGAACCAGAGGGAAGGTTGGTGTCGCGCAAGCAGACGACATGGTCGAGGAGGACTCACCAGTTTGGGGGGACGCCCGTGAGCCGAATGTGGGCACGCACGTGATGATAAGCCAGATGGAGGAGCTGCCTGTCACACGAGGGGAGATGATTGGGGCACAGCGTCAGGATCCTAACTTGGGGGTTCTGTACCACAAAGCACTGGCGAGCAAGGAGGCGAAGAACGAGGCGTCATGGTCCTACCTGGACCAGGAACTATTCAAAAGGAAGTGGAGGAGACCTGAAGCACCTTCGGAACACACGAGGACGTTGTGACACATAAAAGGACAGGTGACAGTATCGGTCGTATTTTTTTTATGGCCTGGTATTTTGGCCTGTATGATGTATATTTTTACAAGATTGTAAAAAAAGGATGTGGGTTATGCAGAGATAGGAAGGCAGTGGAGACAGTTGCAGCCAGAGGAACTTGTCTTGTTGTTTAACCCAGTTGATTGTCGGCCTTTGCATGCTAGGTATGAGGGACCCTTTATCATTGGTGAAAAAGTCTAGGGCAAATAACTATGTACAATCCACCCCCAGCAGGAGAAAAGCAGACCAAGTTGGTTGATGTAAACCTCAAGAAAAATGAGAGAGAGGTGGCAGAAGTGGGTCATCGAAGCTGACAGTGAGGGTGTGCCTGACAAGACTGAGAGTCAAAGGGGAGGAATTTTCGCTTACTCGGGCGGACGGCCGACTCGCCGACTCTGAGAGACTGCGTGATCTCGGGGCAAGGTTGTTCCCTGGAGGAGAGACAGCAGGAGTTGGTGGAGTTATTGCAAGTTCCCGAGTGTCATGACTGACACTCCTACCCAGACCCATGCCATCCAGCAACGTGATCCTGTCGCTTGAAAGAAGGGAGCGTTGATGGAGCTTGAGTGTCGTCTGCAGAACGGCTTGGCGACCCTAAGCCGTAGCCCGTGGGCGGCGACGTGTCTGTTGGTGCCAAAAGGAGGCTACACCAGTTTACAGACGACGACAACTTGGAGAAAATGTGAATTTGCTCTGCATACCTTGTAGCGTCTAGATCATCGCGTCGGGAGTGGTGAAGACGAGCGCTTGCAGGCGAAGGTACAGGACGTAGTTAGAATAGTACACGCCAACTTCAAGAACAGGTCTGCGGCGTTTCCTCGGGATGGCTGGGTTCTACAGGAGATTCTGTCGGAACTTTGCGCAAGTGGCCGCGCCCACTTAACGGTCATGTTGAGTGAGAAGCGAAAATTTTGTGGTCAGAGGCTTGTCAGAAAGCTTTCGATAGTCTCAAGGCAATCCTCACGGCAGCTCCGGTGCTCCACGCGCCAGTGTGATTGAAAAGGAGGCTCTAGCAGTGATATCAAACATTGAAAAGTTTTACCGGGTCGCCTGAACGTGGTAGTGGACGCTTTATCAAGGCCGAACTGATAGGATGTTATAAGGAAAAAGGTGAAATTCATGCTTCACGTTAATTCCCCCTTTTTCGCTTTTTGGTGGGGAGATATTGTAGTGATATGTATAATAATGTGTAGTATGGTACCTGTATGTGACATGTGTATCTGACTGAGAAGCTATAAGAAGATGGCGGATTCCCGCATTTAGGCTTGTGTTAGCATCTTAACGGGAAGGAGACTGGTTGGAGTTGTGACTTGGAGTTGAGGTTGGTTGGAGTTGAGATTGGTTGGAGTTGAGACTGGGAGTTAGTGATTGGCACTACATTATCAGCTATGTACATATTACTGTGACGGACACATTGTTATTAAGTGCTCGGGAGATTTGGATTATAATAAATAAATATAAGTTTGTCACTGGCTCTTAGATACCCCTAGACATCTAAATTAAATATAAAGAGAGGTACGTGACACTTTTGCTATTTTCTGTCCCTCTGTGCGGGCATTATGTCTTTTTTTTATGTATGTGAGGACACATTAGGTGTGGCCGAGCATTGTATTAGCCTAAATATGCCTACATGGCAACTATGTTATGCTTTCCCGCCAAGATGCCCCGCGGGCTCTCTGCCGTCGGCGTCACCCTACATTCAGTCGACTTGTACCCTCTGTGGCGCCAACACCGAGTCGGAGCTAGTGCATGCCCCAGGCAGCAACCCCGACGCCAGACTCTGTGTATTTAGTCTTTAAGCAAAAACCTTATTAAAGTGTCTCTAAGAACTTGCTTATTCCATCACCTTTTACAAGGGTGAAAGGGATTCAATCGAATCCCACCAGCACAAGTGATAGCAAGCGGTCTGTCTGCACCAGCACAAGTGGTACCAGCGGTATACCTGTAACAAGTGGTACCAGCGGTGCACCAATACAAGTTTGCACCAGCACAAGTATAACAAGATGACAGAAAGTAGAAGGCGGTTTAAGCAAGCTTTATCAACTTGTAGACAAAATGTTGGGAGTGAGAGATCCAATGCTGTACAAGAAAAGTTTAAAAACAAAAATAAGTTATCATTTTGGAAGGAGGTGAAGAAAGAAAATAATAAAGTAAAGACTGCTAACACCATTGATGGGAAGACTGAGGATGATGACATTGCAAAGATTTTTTGTGAGAAACTGTTTGGCATTCAGGATGAAGATGATAATAGAGAGGAAGGTGACTTTTTATTGAGATTGAAGGAGGAATGGAAATTGAGGAGGAAGATGAAACTAAAGTTGTCTACGGAAAGACTGAAGATGTTAACAAGGAGGTTGAATGAAGGGGTTTGTCACGATGGAATACACTCCAGGTTTTTAAAACATGGATCAGAAGAATTTTTATTTAACATGGTCCGTTTTATCAACAACTGCTATAGCCATTGTCATATACCAAGTGAACTATTAAAGGGTGATATCACTCCCATTATTAAAGATGATAAAGGAAACACAGCAGACTCTTCCAACTATAGGCCGGTGATGGTTTGTTCATGTATGTTAAAGATTTTAGAATTACATATTGGATGTTTTAGAGGAAAAAGTTGGTTTTAACAAGAGACAATTTGGTTTTACTCAAGGATTATCAACTACAGATACTGGTTTTTTTTTTAGAGAGACCATTAGACCTTACATAAAACGAGGCAGTAAAGCTTATGTTGCCTTCATGAACCTCTCTAAAGCTTTTGAGATGGTGAACCATTTTAAACTGGGAAGTATTTTAATGGAGAGGGGACTTCCTCCTGATCTTGTACTAGTCATTATACAGTGCTTAAGGAACACCACGGCAAGAGTTGTATGGGATGGATTTAAGGGTGCATATTGTACAGTAAATAAGGGAGTCAGACAGGGAGGAAACCTGCCTCCATTTCTTTTTAAACTTTATCTAGATGATGTGATTAGTGCGGTATGTGGGGTCGAAACTGGATGCTGCATTGGTCCATACAGGACAAATATCATTGCGTATGCAGATGATGTTTCACTTTTAGCAGATTCAAAAGAAAATTTTGAAAAAGTTGTGCCATATATTTGAGAGATAAGTAGAGGAATTAGATTCAAGAATTAATAATCTTAAATCTAAAATAATGATTTTTTATGGAAAGAAAAATCAGTCACATAGTATCTCTCACATAGATCAGTATGAAGTGGTGAAAAAGTACAAGTATTTAGGGCATGTGTTACGGGATGAATTTTCTGATAAAAATGATGTAGAATTCAGATTAAATAATTTGTATGCTAAATTTAATTCAGTAATCAGGAAGTTCCCAAATGTAAATCACTAAACGTTACTGTTTCTGTTTCAGGCATACTGTGTACCAGACTATGGCTTATCCTTATGGGATATGAAAATTTTTTTTAAAAGTCAAATTTTTAGAACTTTTGAATCTGCTTATGCAAACGCTTTGAAAAAAATGTACATGTTACCTAGGATAATTAGCAATCATATTATAGCTAACAAGGCAGGAGTACTTCTACTGAGACACCACACGGCATGTATCCAAGCTAGATTTGTAAAATCATTGTGCAGGAAAAGTAATTATATTATAAGGGTGAATATTCCTATTATCAAGTGTGGATATTTTTATTTACATGTATCAAAAATGTTTGAATAAACTTACAATATAAAAGTGATGGAATCTGACAAAGATGTGATCAAAGCGAGAATATCATGGGTGCAAAGACATGAGCCCATTAGAGGAGGAGGAATAAAGGATAATGTTTAAAATTTAGATACTTACTTTTCAGTTTAGAAGGAAAACAAGCATTAGTGATATATTGTGCATTTTATTAAATGACTATTTTAATTATTCTCTTAGTAGTATTTTAACTAATGGAATGTTAATTGATTTTAATTGATTTTAATTTTATACCTTTAGTAGTATTTTAACTAATAGAATTTCAATGTACATAATATAGAGGAAATTATGTTGTATGTTATTTTATGTCGGATATGTATTTCTAAAATCCGAAATAAAACAGATTGATTGATTGATTGAGTAGTACTACTACTACTACTACTACTACTACTACTACTACTACTACTACTACTACTACTACTGCAACTGCAACTGCAACTACTACTACTACTACTACTACTACTACTACTACTACTACTACTACTACTACAACTACTACTACTACTACTACTACT
>JAPQNM010000002.1:14989628-15022128 GCA_029783475.1 Metacarcinus magister | reverse complement strand
TAAGTTCTCTTATTTCTCAGCCACCTCTGTTCCAGTCTCTCTCTCTCTCTCTCTCTCTCTCTCTCTCTCTCTCTCTCTCTCTCTCTCTCTCTCTCTGTTCCTAAAAAGCATTGCTTTATATAGGCTAGCTTTAGTTATACATGTTAAAAGTTCTATGTTTATATATATATATATATATATATATATATATATATATATATATATATATATATATATGTATATATATATATATATATATATATATATATATATATATATATATATGTATTTTGTATAAATAAGGGCTATAAATAAATGTTTCAAATGTTTCAAATGTTTCTCTCTATCTGTTCCTCCCTCTCACCCGCCCGCCTCTGTCCCGCACTCCCCCCGTATACCCCTCCCTCAGGCTGAGACTTGTTGGCTCGCGCGCGAACACACACACACTCACGCACACAAATGTATGCTACACCAAAACATGAGTGCCTAACAGTATGTATGTATCTGCAGCTGACAATATTCATGTACTTCTAATTAATTTAAATTGAATGAGCAGCTAAAATGATCTATTCTTAAGTTATGAACGAATTGTATTTGAAAAAAAATTTCACAATTATACGTCGGAATGAAGTGTTCCCCCGAAATTGTAGTAATAATAAAAAATGGAATTATATGAGTGCTTAGGTACAATAACATCACTGCTTAACATAATACACTTTCATTCAAGCAGGTTAGTGGTCCTGTGTCTCAATAGACTCTATGTAAATAAAATGTCTGAACTAAACCAGCACTCAACTCAAAAGAACATATATTGATTTTTTTTCTTCAATTTTCTTAACTCAATATGATTACCTGCGAGAGTCGTCCAGCTGATAAATTTGTTTCAGAACTTTGTTTCCATTATCGCTCTTGTGTTGTAGGGAGCTGATGTATTTATGTATATCATTAGGTATAGGGTGCACATATGTTGTATTTCATGTTTGGCGCGCACTCTGTATTGTATTGTTTGAATACACTACAAATAAAGAACATTACGTGTATGCAATGACATAATCACAACTGCAGCATCACGTGCAGGAGACCCTGCAGCATCACGTGCAGGATACACTGCAGCATCACGTGCAGGAGACACTGCAGCATCACTTGCAGGAGACACTGCAGCATCACGTGCAGGAGACATTGCAGCATCACGTGCAGGAGACACTGCAGCATCACTTGCAGGAGACACTGCGCATCACGCGCAGGAGACACTGCAGCATCACGTGCAGGAGACACTGCAGCATCACATGCAGGAGACACTGCAGCATCACATGCAGGAGACACTGCAGCATCACATGCAGGAGACACTGCAGCATCACATGCAGCAGACACTGCAGCATCACATGCATCACATGCAGGAGACACTGCACGGGGTGCAGGAAATGTTTTGCCTGCTTCACTTCTCCCACAAATCTCTGAAACATTTTAAAAGTATCATGACACTGCTATGTATCAGTTATTCATATATACATACATTAACAATGTCCCATTTCACTATATAATGATGATGATTAATAAGTTGTTGAAATTATTGATATAATGCCTGACAACCCATTCTAGATGCACTGGTAAAATACAAGAAATACATAACACGAATGAAACAACCCAATTAATTGCAGTGTACTGTACGGTATACTGCACCTATCTTCTTTCTTATTTCCCTCTTCATTGGTAAGGCTTGACGTTTAATATGTCTCACACTGTCAACATGCAATGGTCCTGAGGATGCAAAGATAGCATGCGTGTAACTTTGTTTCCAATATACAATATTGATATCAGTACAGGATTGTGTATAGGTTCCCCATCTTCAGCTATGGGTTGCCTGAAATGCAATGAAGCAGTTCATGTACTAAAAATTGAAAGTTCGGTTATGTAACCACATAAATGCATATAGTTCTGCAAAAAATCTGTTACAATATTGTTAAGTACAAGTACAGTAAATACATACCAAATTCAGGGTCCAATACGCTTTGATACTCAGCATTTGAAGTATGGAGCTGTGGCTGGTATTCTACTCCTACTTAAAGTAATTTCAGGTTACTTTAATTGCATAATTATGTCATTTTTGTATTATATCACATGATTCATGTGCTCACAAATCTGGAATATTGGTTTGTTTATAGCAGATAATCAATTAATACAACAGCCAATAATGTTACCATACTTGAGTCACCTGTTGATAACAGCCCTGGACCTTCCGTTAATAAGGCACCACCTGCAATAAAGGAGGCATATATATATATATATATATATATATATATATATATATATATATATATATATATATATATATGTATATACATATATATATATATATATATATATATATATATATATATATATATATATATATATATATATATATATACATACATACAGTAAGACCTCGATATAACGAACCCGCTTATAGCGAATTTCGGATATAACGAACGTCATTTCCTGGCCGAACCAAGTCGGATATAACTAACCAAAGTTCGTTATATCCGAGGCGTGAGGTGAGCCGGCCGAACTCTCCACTTTGTTTGAACATGAACGCGCCGACGCGCACGCCACTCAGTCCACAGTTAGCTCTCACTGTGAATGGTTGGTCGCGCTCGTGCTCTCGCCACTTGCTACCTACAACGTACCTACTATCTACAGTACTACCTACTGAGAAATGGCTTTGAGGACTCCTTCTCCATCCTCTTTGAACACGTCTTAACGAACGAAACCCCGTATATAGCAAACTCGTTCGGTATTTTTTACCGAACTTCGGATATAACAAATTATCGGATATAACGTCAGACCCCCTGTCCCAATTGGATCGTTATATCGAAGTTTTGCTGTATATATATATATATATATATATATATATATATATATATATATATATATATATACATATATATATATATATATATATATATATATATATATATATATGTATATATATATATATATATATATATATATATATAAATATATATATATATATATATATATATATATATATATATATATATATATATGTATATATATATATATATATATATATATATATATATATATATATATACTTATGTAAACACTATCGACATGACATACCTGTACTTTGTAGGTTTAGGTCTGGGTAAGCATCTTGCCTAAGCTTGGAGGTAATATGACCTGTCATATAATTTCTTGAACTGAAATGACGACTGCAGATTTTGTAATTGTTGTATAGCTTTTCTGCAGTCATTTCAGCAATTGTTGGAGTGGAGATGGTACTTTTCCACATGAGACTTCTGTTAGGCAGTAATTGTAATGAACATACTTTATATGATAGTAAGCATTTGTTATATGCTTATTCCAAAGCTACACCAATTGAACACAAAATTAAACAAAATAGAATAGCAGCTAAATAATACCCTGATGGACGAACGTAACATTAATTTTAAGATGAAAAGGACTTAGCTACATGACAATTCAAAACAGAATATCCATACTTAGGCGATGGAAATATCCAGTGTTGGGCATTGAGTAACATTTATTTATTTATTTATTTTTTTTACCCATGGCACCGGTATGCTTCAGGGAGACCTTAGATGGTTGGCCTCCGCCCGTTAGTAGCGCGGGTTAGATATTTTAAGTGATGCCTTGTTTCTTCTTATTGATAGGTTCATGCTTCTCGCGCATATAACGTTGCAGTCCCGGCGAGGATGGTGTTATGGCAGCATGTGGGTGATCTTAGGCCACTCAGGCTTAGCCTGAGGACATTTCAGTAAGATAAGATACATACTGCAATTGATTTACGAAGTGCTTACAGATACGGCAGCCATACCACATTGTCATCCCCTATTCGTACGGCATGCGCTGGCGTCACCCACCATGTTCGCCATGTCTTGTGCAGCGAGGCCGCGGGAGGGGGGGAGGCATGCAGTTAGCAAGTTCAGAAGAGCAGTCAGCATGAAAATAACGGTAGAAGATAGATAAAGATGCAACATTGCGGCGGTGACTTAGAAAATCAAGAATCAGTTAGAGGAGGAGAGTTGATGAGGCGAAAAGCTTTAGACTCCACCCTGTTTAATAAAGCTGTATGAGTTGAGCCCCCCCAGACATGTGAGCCATACTCCATACATGGGCGGATAAGGCCCCTGTACAGAACAAGCAGTTGAGAGGGAGAGAAAAATTGACGCAGATGCCATAGGACACCTAACTTCTTGGAAGCTGATTTAGCAAGAGTAGAGATATGAAATTGCCAGTTTAGATTTTTAGCAAAGGATAGACCGCGTGTGTTTAATGTGGAGGAGAGGGGAAGTTGAGTGTCATTGAAGAAGAGGGGATAGTTATCTGAAAGGTTATGTCGAGTAGATAGTTGTAGAAATTGAGTTTTTGAGGCATTGAACAAAACTAGGTTTGCTCTGCCCCAATCAGAAACAAGTGAAAGATCAGAAGTTAAGCGTCCTATAGCATTTCGTCTTGAGTCATTTAATTCTTGTTGAGTTGGGCGTCTGTTGTACGACGTTGAAAAATGCAGGGTGGTGTCATCAGCATAGGAGTGGATAGGGCATTGAGTCAGATTTAGGAGATCATTAATGAATAATAGAAAGAGAGTGGGTGATAGGACAGAACCCTGAGAAACACCACTGTTGATAGTTTTAGGAGAAGAACAATGACCGTCCACTACAGCAGCAATAGACCGGTCGGAAAGGAAACTAGAGATGAAGGTACAGAGAAAAGGATAGAATCCGTAGGAGGGTAGTTTAGAAATTAAAGATTTATGCCAGACTCTATCGAAGGCTTTCGATATATCAAGGCCGACAGCAAAGGTTTCACCGAGGTCCCTAAAAGAGGATGACCAAGATTCAGTTAGGAAAGCAAGAAGATCACCAGTAGATCGGCCTTTACGGAAACCATACTGGCAATCAGAGAGAAGGTTGTGAGCTGATAGATGCCTCATTATCTTCTTGTTAAGGACAGATTCAAAGGCTTTAGAAAGGCATGAAATCAAGGCTATAGGGCGGTAGTTAGAAGGATTGGAGCGGTCACCCTTTTTAGGGACAGGTTGAATGTAAGCAAACTTCCAGCAAGAGGGATAGGTAGAAGTAGAGAGACACTGACGAAAGAGTTTGACCAGGCAGTGAGCGAGTTCGGGAGCACAGTTTTTGAGAACAACAGGAGGAACTCCATCCGGACCGTAAGCCTTCCGAGAATCAAGGCCAGAGAGGGCCTGGAAAACGTCATAATAAAGAATTCTAATTTTAGGGATGAAGTAGTCAAAGGGTGGAGGAGTAGGAGGAATATGCCCAGTATCATCCAAAGTAGAGTTGGTAGCAAAGGTTTGAGCGAAGAGTTCAGCTTTAGAGAAAGAAGAGACAGCTGTGGGGCCATCTAGTTGAAGTAAAGGAGGGAAAGGTGAAGAAGTAAAATTGTTAGAGATATTATTGGCTAGATGCCAGAAATCACGAGAAGAGTTAGAGTTGGAAAGACTTTGACATTTTCTATTGATGAAAGAGTTTTTAGTAAGTTGGAGAATAGATTTGGCAAGATTACGGGCAGAAATATATAGGGCATGAGTTTCAGCAGATGGATGGCAATGGTACCGTTTGTGAGCCGCCTCTCTATCATTGACAGCACGAGAACAAGCAGAGTTAAACCAGGGCTTTTTAGCTTTAGTATTAGAGAAAGTATGAGGAATGTATAGCTCCATGCCAGAGATAATCACCTCTGTTATGCGCTCGGCACACAGATAAGGATCTCTGACATGGTAGCAATAATCATCCCAAGGAAAATCAGAATAGTACTGCCTCAGGTCTTCCCACTTAGCAGAGTTGAAATGCCAGAAGCACCTCTGCTTAGGCGGGTCCTGAGGCTGCACTGGAGTGGTAGGACAGGTAACGGAAATAAGATTGTGATCGGAGGAGCCCAACGAAGAGGAAAGTTTAACAGAGTAAGCTGAAGGGTTGGAAGTTAGGAAAAGATCAAGAATGTTGGGCGTGTCTCCAAGGCAGTCAGGGATACGGGTAGGGAACTGCACTAACTGCTCTAGGTCATGAAGGATAGCAAAGTTGAAGGTTTGATCACCAGGTTGGTCAGTGAAAGAAGATGAAAGCCAAAGCTGGTGGTGAACATGGAAATCTCCTAAAATGGAGATCTCAGCATAAGGAAAGTGAGATAGGATGTGCTCCACTTTGGAAGTCAAATAGTCAAATAATTTTACATAGTCAGAGGAATTAGGTGAGAGATATACAGCACAGATGAATTTAGTTAGAGAGTGACATTGAAGTCTTAGCCAGATGGTAGAAAATTCAGAAGATTCAAGATTGTGGGGACGAGAGCAAGTAATGTCGTTACGCACATATGCGCAAAAGCCAGCTTTGGATTGAAAATGAGGATAGAGAAAGTAGGAGGGAACAGAGAAGGGGCTGCTGTCAGTAGTCACAGACAACTGTGTTTCAGTTAGGAAGAGAAGATGAGGTTTAGTGGAGGAGAGATGGTGTTCCACAGATTGGAAATTAGATCTAAGGCCACGAATGTTGCAGAAATCGAAAGTAAAAGTATTAGAGAAAGTGTCAAGACACTCGAGGTCGTCAGCAGAGGGGCAGTCCCACCTGGGGACATTTGTGGTCCCCTCCCCAGATGGGGACTCTGAGGCTGGGTGTGGTGAAGCCATTTTTAAATTTTGATTTGAAGAGAGTGTAAAAGTGTAAGGTGTAGTAATGTTATGTAGGTAGTAGAAGAAGTTGTCTTTAGAGGGCAGGCTGTAGCTGCTCTTTTGTGTAAATGAGACACTAAGGGAACCGGGAAGAGAGAACACGGGGAATCACTCAGTCTGCAGCACTGCCTACATCCCCGTAAGTACCTCTCCTGGAGTATTCCACCGGGCGGCAGGTGTCTACTGCCTACTCCTACTACCCAAAAGTTAGGCATGAGCCGTATCTATAAGCGAGTACTTTCAGGTACGGCTGCCGTACCTGTAAGCTGTGCCTATAGATGCTTAGAGATACGGCAGCCGTACCCTGTTGTCGTCCCCTATTCGTACGGCTGCCGTACCTGTAAGCAATGCCATTGATCTATGCAAAATACATGTAAACAAGGCCCTCACAGATCACATGAAATGCCCTTGCTATTTCTGAACTTCTAACACCTTTTCCACAGCATGTGAATGAGAATTTACATTGCCTATCCTTATGAGTTTGGGCAGAATATTGTTGAATATATCTATATAACATGATTTTGTTATGGCCCAACACCTCGTCACTGAGCGTGTCGTTGTGGATGGGGTGTGTTAGGGTTGGCAATAACAGGGCATCATAGGGATCCTGTTGTTCCATTCCATACTGACTGTAGCTACCCATCTGTTATCACAATGCCATTACCTGTTTCATGAAAACACACATAAGAATTAAGGAGACTGCAAGACCACACCTTACACCTGTTACAGTAATAGGAATATCCATTAACACACTTTGGGCTAACCAAACTACTCTTACCTTTCCCTTTCCTTAGGGAATCTATGATAAACATACTGTGGGTGTGTGTTTTTAGCTATACCACATATAACACAGGAATGATGTGGGCAAGCATCCATTTTTGCTGTCTTGAACTCAGGTCTCAGCGGTAAACAATTGTCATTACTTCTGTACATTTAGTCTCACAACTATTGTTGACAATAAAAAAAATACATGTCCATAGATACTAACTATTACTTTACATATATTTATATAATGCTTGAAATAGCTATATATATTATGCATAGCTATACATATTTTGCAATTATTCGGTTACAACTACCAGAGTCTGGTCACCATTAAGTCTTATATGTGTTTTTATTTGTGATACTGTCAGAAGTAGGAAGGAGTGAAAACTTGTAGTTTTTTGTCCCTTTTACCTTGGTTCTTCCAGGATATGAGTGAGAGAACGCCGATCTAAAGGCTACACAGATAGTGTTCATTGAGTATCTCCTAACCCAAGTTCAAGTCCTATGCGCAGACGAAATACCTACACTACCGCCATCTATTTTCAGGTTATGAAACTTTCGATCAAAGTTTCCAGCTAATGATATCTGCTTTCCTATCATTCTCTCTTAAAGTCATTAGCCTCCGTCTGGGCATATCGTTCTCTACGGCAAGGTCATACATTCGGCGCCTCTCTGTCCAGGCTGTGTTTATTGTATAATAAACCCTACACCACGTCTCCGAGCCTTATTAACCGCGCCAGCTACCTCTACATCTTACAGTGTCACCTCTCAATTAGAATGGCAGTTTTGGAAGAAGGCTCACGTATTCGACGATATTCATATATCGCGGAGCAAAAACATAATAACATTCATCACAATATTCATAATTTGTGGAGCATAATATAATAACATTCATCACACATCCTACATACAATAATATTCTTAACTTAACATCCTATTAGCTGCTTATGACTGCATTAGAAACAAAGAGCTTCCACTTACCAAGCCATTGCTATGGGTGTCCATGTCTAGAGCTGAGAGCTCTGTATGCTTCCCAAGCTGGAAGTCGCTGAGTGAAGTGAAAATCTAAGTTGGTGGTGGTGGTTTGCTATCGTGCCCCCGGAGGGGTCACACGGGCTAACAATAGAGCCCGTCGGAGTTTTCGTAGTAATCGCTGATGTCGTGTGGTGGTGGCGGATTCTGGTCAGTCTACACCAACACCAATAAAAAAGCAATTATGCATGTAAAAAAAAAAAAGCAGAGTTTCGGGAGTGCTAAACAGTTACCAATTTTCACAAGACAATTATTTTGGGGAAACCTCAACATAGAGGATAATTTTCCTTAGACTTCTATTTTCTGATATAAGGGTTATTTTCCTATATTCTGATATTAGAGGTCAGTTTGCCTTACATTCTAGGCCATATGTTTAACAAAAGAAGAAGGGAGGCTTTTATTGCCTCGCCTGGACTAATGGTCTCGACAATCTCCTTAATCTCGCTAAAATCCTTTAATTTGCCTGGACACCTGGGCGGTCACTGCTCGAGGTCAAGCAGTGACACCTGCTGTTTACCTTTCTCTGACCGTGCACCTGACCTGACCCTGCTCACCTGACTGGTCACCTCATCTCAACGGTTCCATTTTCCCATCATATCCACATATGTTTATCTACCCTTTTAACATATTATCTGGTCACGACACTGTGACACTGTGCCGACAATCTAATACCTCCATTATGCCATAGGTCCAGGACATAAAAAATGAAATAAATGTATATATATATATATATATATATATATATATATATATATATATATATATATATATATATATATATATATATAGGTTAGAGTCGGGTAAGAAGCCCCCTTAAGGAAAAATATCTATTATATCTACATTATAGCAGCTATTATTCTGAAACAGATATATCTAGAAAGCTTGGTTAATATATTATTTATATTGAAATCCATGTCCATTTGCTTGATTTTTATAGTAGTGCAAATGTGAATTATGATTAATGTAAGATATGGGCCTTTTACCCGATGATTGGGGTAGTATCCCAAGGGGGTGGGCTTTTAACCCAACATTTGAAATGTTGTTCAAACTCATTTAAACAACCATTTTTATAGAACTGATATTTATTTTTCCGTAGAATATACTAAATAGATAATCTTTAAGACCATATTGAAATTTTCATTGGACATGACTAAACAAATCTTACATAGAAAATTATACATATATTCATCATATATTGCACCATTGTTAGATGTGATTGTATAACTGGAAGTGAGAATGAATCGCTATGGATACTACACTCATGACCAACTTCTAATATTCCAGTACCATTTAACATATGCCTGGATTTTGGAATAGTTTGGTTGACACAATTAAAAGTAATGTCAATTTAATTACAGGTTGCATAAATCCATCATTGGAAATTTCTGATAAAAATAGGTGGAAACTCTTTAACAATCTGTGTTTTGCAAAGTTTAGATACAGATTGTTTTTCAAGAAACAATGCCAATTCACAACAATCAGTATTTCTATTCTAAATAGGTCCCATAGGTGGACAAATCAATAACTCATCATATTTCCTACATACATTAAAAGCATTAATTAAAAAAATAATGAGTCCTAGACTCACTAATAACCAAATAATGTTTTGATGTAGAATGTAACATGAAAGCATTAGTATGTGGAATAGGATATGGTAAAGAAGCCATTCCTAAGACAACAGAAGTGTCTGTGGGATCACCTCTGAGGAGAATAAGTAAGTAAAACTCAATCCATTTAATGCAGTCTTATGAACAATACGAATAGCGGCTCTATGTAAACCTAAAAATTCTGGTTTAGGTGAGAACAACAATCCAATAGTTGTAACAGAAATATCATCCAATAATTTCAATAACATAGTGTTAGCAACAATGTGAGGAAAAACATGGGTTTCCATCAGGTTTGTAACCCAGTTTTTAAATTGATATGATACGTAGAGATAACACTAAGAGCTAATTGTACATGTAAAACAGTTTCTAACATGAGCAACTCTTGATTTGTTTCAGTTATTTTAGCATTTAACGTGTTAAATAGTTTTTCAGTCATTCTCGTAGCCGTTTCCAGTTTATCTAATGCTTGGTGTACATTGGTTAAATCACCTAGAGTAACATTCAAAATATGAGAATGTACATTAAGGATTTTCCTTTCTTGTTCCGTAAATGAATTGAGAGATTGCAATTTCTCGTGAATGTGATTTATTTGGTCTTGGGTTGCTGTACCAAGAAGAGTATTTGCAATTGATCCTACAATATTTAAAGCACCTCTGGTATGTCTATTTTTACCAGGAATCATTTAAGTTATAACCCAATATATGAATTAGAAAATCATTCATAGCAAAATGCAATTCTTTAAATTTTGAATCAAACTCAAAAACATGTCGCAGAACTAAATCACTCATGAAATTATTATCTTTTACTTTATCAAGATTGTGGATGATTTTGGTCGTAAGGTTTTCAGCTCTTCTAACAGGTTCAGTTATATCATCAATCCTTATTTTAAATGGAACAATATAATTATTCCCGGTCAGAATTAACTTGAACTCAGGCGTGAAGTTCATGCCTGGCCGAATAGTTGACTCTTGTAGGGCACTCATGGAGTATATGACTCTAAGTCAGAGGTAGAAAATCTGGAATAATAATAAATTACTAATATACATTTTTATGTATATTCTACAGGTTTAGACATAATTCGTGGCAAGTCAGGGACATGTGAAGTTGAACGTGAGTTATATCTATGTTGGGTATGAGGTGCTAGGGCTCTATTCTCCTCTATTGAATTTTCTAATGCACTCTCCATTGAATTATCTATTGAATTATTCATAAGAACATAAGAACATAAGAAATGAGGAGACTGCAAGAGGCCAGTTAATGACCTACACGAGGCAGCTCCTTGCCCCCCACCCTTGGAATAATCCAATATTTAGCCATCCCACCTGTCATTCCTATCCATACTCTGATCCAACCGTCTTTTAAAGCTATCTATTGACTCAGCACTTACTACGTGTCTACCCAGCCTATTCCAATCGTTCACCACTCTGTTAGTGAACCAATATCTACCTATGTCTGTCCTGAATCTAAGTTTTTCTAGCTTGTACCCATTTCCACGTGTTCTATCCTGACTACTAAATTCTAAAACCTGATCAATGTTACCCTTATTAATTCCTTTTACCCATTTGAAAACCTCAATCAAATCCCCTCTTGCCCTCCTTCTCTCTAGGGAGTGGAGATTAAGACGTTTTAACCTATCTTTGTAGGGTAAATTTCTCAGCCCCTGAATCATCTTGGTCATTCTTCTCTGGACTGCCTCCAAGGAGCCTATATCTTTCCTATAATAAGGGGACCAAAACTGAGCTGCATAATCTAAGTGGGGTCTTACTAGCGCTAAATACAACCTCAGAATGACCTCAGAACTCCTATTTGTCACACACCTACTAATAAATCCCATTATCTTGTTGGCTCTATTTCTAGCTATAATACACTGTTCCCTGGGGCGCAAGTCACTGCTTATTTGAACTCCTAAGTCCCTCACACTATATGACTTTCCTAAGGTATTGTCATTTAATGTGTAGTCTACAGACCTATTACCTTTACCTACACTCATAATGCTACACTTGTTAACATTAAACTGCATCTGCCATTTCTCTGACCACTCGTACAGCCTATTTAAGTCATCCTGCAGCATCCTAGCATCATCTAAATTCTTTACCGGTCTTCCTATTTTTGTGTCATCGGCAAATTTACTGATATCACTGTTTATTCCTGTCTCTAAGTCATTTATATAGATTATGAATAACAATGGTCCTAGTACTGATCCTTGTGGTACCCCACTAGTGACATTACCCCATTCTGATTTCTTCCCATTAATCTGTACCCTCTGTTCCCTACTAGTAAGCCATCCCCTAATCCACTCTAGTAACTTCCCACCTATGCCATGAGCCTTGACTTTACTTAACAGTCTCCTATGGGGTACTCTGTCAAAGGCTTTACTGAAGTCCAAATAAACTATATCATACTCGTCCCCCTTATCTATGGTTTCAAATACTTTCCTATAGAAGGATAATAAATTTGTCAGGCAGGACTTCCCCTTGCTAAAACCATGTTGACTATGTCTAATTAGCTTGTGTTCATCTAAATGTTTTCTAATTGCCCTTGCTATGATAGCTTCTAACATCTTGCCTACCACTGATGTTAAACTAATTGGGCGGTAGTTACTACTTTCTGCCTTATCTCCTTTCTTGAATATAGGAACTACATTTGCCTGCCTCCATAGCCTAGGAACTACTCCTGTGTCTAGGGATTTTCTAAAAATCATCGCAATGGGTTCAACGAGTTCTTCTCTACATTCCCTAAGAATCCTCGGAAAAATGTCGTCCGGCCCTGGAGATTTAGTCTTTTTAAGTCTATCTATTTCCTTGCTAACTACTTCCCTACTTATGACTATTTCGCTTAATTTATCAACCTCTTGTCCCCTAAAGATCTGTACTGGCTCCAGTTCCCTACCCGACTCTTCCTGAGAAAATACGGACAAGAAGTATTTATTTAATTCCTTACTAATTTCCTCACCATTTTCTATCAACCTGCCATCCATTCCTTTAAGAGGTCCTATTCTTTCCTTTGTTTTAGCCTTGTACAGCTGATAGAATCCCTTTGGATCCTTCTGGGCATCTCTAGCTATCCTAACCTCATAATTCCTCTTTGCAGTCCTAATATCCTTTTTAACTTTCCTAGCTAGGTCATTATACTGCCCTACTACCTGTACTTCTCCCCTTTTAATTCTCCTATAGAGTCCCCTTTTTAATCCAATTTCCCTTCTAATGCTGCTATTCATCCATTTTGGATCATTTCTATTTGACCTAATCCTCCTCTTAGGTATATACTGTTCCTGCCCTGTATGAATTTCCCTAACTATGCTATTATAATGTAATTCTACCTCAATGTTTTGATCCTCCTCTCTGCCTACTCCTATTCCCTCCCAATCTATACTCTGGAGGTGGTGTCTGAGGCCCTGGTAATTGGCTTTTCTAAAATCTGGTACTAAAGCAGTGTTTTGTTCTATCTTCCTCTTTGCATTAATCTTGAATCTAATTTCGTGGTGGTCACTAACATCAAATCTAGCTCCTATCTCAACCTGACTGACCAAAGTTTCATTATTCGTGAAGACCAGATCTAAAATATTTCCCTGTCGCGTTGGTTCCCTTACAAGTTGTGTGAAAAAACCATCCTGGACGACATTTAAGAATTCCTCCGAGCACCCGTCTCCTGTCATACTATCCCAGTCTATTCTCCTATAATTAAAGTCCCCCATAATGCACACATTATTATACCTAGATGCTCTTGCAAGCTCCTGCATCAGGGGTGCACTAGCTGCTTCGTCTAAATCCGGAGGTCTATATATAATCCCTACAACAAACTTTTTCCCTCCTATAATAATGTCAATCCATAATGATTCCGTATTCCTATCTGTTTTTATTGTGGTATTGACATAGCTATTTAATGTGTTTCTAACGTACAGTGCCACACCTCCCCCTCTCCTCCCTACTCTATCTCTGTGAAAAAAAGTGTACCCATCTATTCCTACTTCAGGTAAGAAATGTTTGCCTGCAATATTTAACCAAGTTTCTGTAATACCTATAATATCTAACTCTTCTACACATGCAATACCTCTAAGTGTGTCTATCTTATTTATTACACTTCTACTGTTTGTATAAAAGACACTAAGTTCATGTACCTCCCTCTCTTTACCCCGTCCTTTGTCACTATTACCCTTACCTCTGTTAATATTTAGTTTCCCTGACTGGACTGCCTAACTGCCCTCTCAAGACACTCACTAAGCTCCTGCACCCCCTTCCTACTGAAGTGTACACCATCCCTGGCATACAGCTCCTGTCTCCCATAAAACCTGCTCCACTCATCCATAAAACCTACCCCATCCTCTCCACACATCCTCATCAACCTCTCGTTGAGGCCAAGGGCATGTGAGAGCCACCAGCCTCTAACCCCCGGTCTGGGGAGCACCCCTGACACTATACACCTCCTACCACTCTCCTTTATCTCCCTCAGAAGCTCCCTATACCTATCCACTAGCTCCTCTGACCTTACCCTGCCTACATCGTTCACTCCCACGTGAACCACCACTAACGCCTCCTTTCCCGTCCCCTCCACTACCCTCCTGTATCTCTCTGTCACGTCCTGCACTCCAGCCCCAGGAAGACAACACGTCATCCTCCTCTCCCTGTCGGCCTCACAGAAAGTCTCATCTAAATATTTAATCCTTGAGTCTCCCAGAACTAACACTTCCTGCGACCCTTCTAACCTTTCCCTGTTCTTCCTCACCTTCCCACCTTCCTTCCTCTCCTTCCCATCTAACTTCCTCCTCACTATCTTCGCCTTGGGTGTCCTGTCCCCTTCTCCTGCTACTTCTATCACGACCTCTTCCTCTTCCTCCTCCTGTGTAGCTAACAACCCAAACTTGTTGCTACACTCCACCTCACACAGGGGAGGAAATTCCACCTCACACAAGGGAGGGCTCACCCTCCCTTTCCCTCCCCTATCCACAACCCTCCAACTATCCCCCCCCTGTCTCTGACCTGACGCTCGTGACCTGACGCTAACTTCTCGCCTTACCTCTTGCATCTGTTGCCTCGTCTGTGCCAACAAAACTTTCACTTCCTTAACCTCCTCCTCTAAAGCTACATTTCTAGCTAACACTTCACACAACTTACATTCACTTACCATCCATTGTCTCTCCATTCCACAGGAACCACACCTCACTACTCCACCCTCCATACCTGTAACCCCCTCGCCTATATTGAGTACAACACACTCAGCCATCTAAATAATTTTGCCCAAAAATACACACAAAACACAATAAAATACTTGTTATGGTAACAATATAGCCAGGTATCCCTTGTGTTGACGCACTAAAACACAATAAAATATCTGTTATGGATAAATACAACCTGGTATCCCTTGTTAGCGCGAGCAAGTAGCAGCACGTCCTCCTCTGAGCAGGTCAGGTCCTGATCTGAATGAACTATCAAATGAATTATCATCTGTATCCTCAGAAAAAAACGGAAATGGATCTACGGGTTGAAGGTTTATTCTTGTCTCTCTTGTTTCTCCATTGTCATGTACTGGAAATGCTCTCTTCACATTAGGATTTAAATGTGATGTAATATTATCTTCATGCATAACACGTACCCTATTTGTATGCAATGTCTCTACATTGCCGGATCTAATATTTCTTACTTTTATTACTACATCACTCACTTTATCACTCTGAATGGACCATTGTAAGCTGGCTGTAGTTTTGACGGTAACCCTTTTCTTGGTACTTGTTTTACATATACTCTGTCTTCTATTTCAATTAATTTTATCTTTGCTCTCTTATTTATTTTTTTCTGTAACATTCCCTTAGCTTCTTCTGAATATAGTTGGCATCTAGCATAAACTCTACTAGCTTTAGTTGCCATTTCCTGTTTATAATCATCAATATTATACCATGTTTTCTCTTCTTTCATTATTTCAAAAGGAAAACAAGGATCCCTAAGATACATTAAGAAAAATGGACTGTCTTGGAGACTTCTTTGAAATGCCGTATTATAAGCAAAAGTAGCTATAGGGAGCATGGTATCCCAAATACTAACATTATCTTGCACTAAAGTGCGTAATATATTTAATACGCCATTTGCTTGTGGATGGTATGGAGTGGTTGTTATATGTTTCATTTGCAACAAGTTAGCTACTTCTTTTAATATCTCGTTAACAAACTCTTTACCTTGGCCCGTAACCAAAGTTTTAGGAACTCCTTGTTTACATACCACAGACTCAAAAAATACTTTAGCTACTTCTATAGCTGTCTCTGTTTTAATCGGCTCAGCAATCAAATATCATGTTACACATCAAACAACACTAAACAATATTTATATCCTTCTTCTGAATTTCTTATGGGACCAATTAAATCCATGTGTACACGTTCAAAAGGCATATTCACATCCGGATAACTTCTGAGTGGTGCTGGAGCGTCCCCAAGTCGCTATAGGCGATTACATACCAGACATGCTTTGCAATAATTCTCAACATCTTTTTTCACACCAATCCAGTATGAAAACTTTTGACAACTTGCTACTATAACTTGTACACCCCCATGCCCAGCGCTAGGCAGAGAGTGTGCCAGTTGCAAAGCTTGATGTTTATAAGAATTAGGCATTACTATCTGTCGTGTCACTTCACCATAATTATTTTGAGCCATTCTATATAGAATATTATTATCCAATTTAATTTCTTCTAAATTCAATTTTCCAACTTTCTTTTTATGCTTACTTAATTCTTTTTTCAATATGTCGACATCATGACCTTTCTTCAATAATTGTTTCAATAACCCATAATAATCATCCTCATCTTATTAACTTTTCTAAATGCCATTCGAGATACATATCTGCTTTTTCTTCTTATACTACACATATATTCTCATATTTTAGGCTATTCTCTTGATGCCTCAATCTAGACAAACAGTCAGCTACTTTATTTTCCTTAACGGGGATATATTCTACTTTTATATCAAATTCAGCTACTAGTAATTGCCATCTAGCGATTCTACTGTTCGCATTTGAGGTAGTTAGTAGCCATACCAGTGGTCGGTGATCAGTGTGAACAATTAAAGGATATCCTAGACATAATTTCTGTTTACATTTAGACCATAAACAATTGTTAGTGCTTCTTTTTCAATAGTACTATAATTAATCTCAGCTTTATTTAATTTTCTGCAAAAAAAATGTGTGGTCTCAGATTATCATAATCATTCTTTTGTTGTAGAACACCACCAATTGCAATATTAGAAGCATCCGTGGTGAGATAAAATGTTTTTTTCAAAATCGGGAAAAATAAGTGTTATTTGCTCTGACATTACTTTTTTTAGTTTAATAAATGCTTCTTCGGCTTCCTTATTCCATTCTATGTATTTTTTATTATTTTTTCCATTAATGTGACCTGTAAGTTTATTTAAGGGAGTTGCTATTCCAGCATAACCTTGTATAAATTTTTGATAGTAGTTAGTCATCCCCCAAAATTATTGTAACTTTTTTACTGTTTTGGGTGTGGACATCTTATTAACAGTTTCTATTTTATTTGGCTGAGGTTTTAGTCCCTCTGCTGAGATAATATGTCCTAAATATTTTACACTTGTCTTAAAGAAAGTACATTTCTTTAAATTTACTTTTAATTTAGATTCTTGGAGTCTAAGAAATACCCTTTCAAGATTATCTATATGTCAATCAAATTTATACCTTGAATTATAATGTCATCTAAGTACACATGTGTATTATGGACTGTCAAGCCTATTAATACTTGATTTATTATTCTACAAAACGACATAGGTGAATCCTTCAAACCCATAGGCAAGACATTATGTATGTATAATCCTTCAGGTGTTACAAAGGCAGTTAAGGCTTTACTGTCTTCTGTAAGGGGAATTCGATTAAAGCCCTGTTTTAAATCTAAACAAGAAAATAACATTTCTTTTCCTAAGTTATGAAGGATATTGTGTATGTTAGGTAAGGGGTATGAATCATTCATAACATGGATATTTAAATTCCTGAAATCTTTACAATGCCTTAATTTCCCATTTTTTTTTATTACGGGCACCAAGGGTGACTGAAATGATGATCTTGAAGGTCTTATTATTCAATGTTTTTCCATTATTTTTATTTGTTGTTTTGCTTTTTCATGGTAACAAACTGGAATAGTGTATGGCTTTCTAGGCTTAGGGGTTTACTCTAATTTGATAGTATTATAATAAAATGGAGTAACACTTGGAGGATCATCATCATTTGCAAAGACTGATGGATATTTCATAATAAGTCTTCTTAGGATCTTACCAGCTAACAATTTACGTAAATATGACGTTGTATTTTGGTTGTATTTTGGTTATGTTTGACTTTAACGTCAATGTAATGTCACAAAAACGTTAAAAATTTACGTAAAATACAACATAATATCAACGTTGTAATTTTACGTAGCTTAGACATAAATGTGACGTTCTATATTACGTAAAATATAAACGTTGTACAGACATAGTGCATACGTTGATCTTAACGTCAATGTAACGTCACAAAAACGTTAAAAATTTACGTAAAATCCAACATAATATCAACGTTATAATTTTACGTAGCTTAGACGAAAATGTGACATTACATATTACGTAAAATATGAACGTTGATCTACACCTCATCACAATAATTTATTAGACATTGCATGAGTTATATATATGCTGAATGATTTCCATCATTTAATTACCATTTTAATACCCCACCTATATCATTTTCCTGTGCTGCAAGAGTATTGCAATAGGAGTTATTGTTAGTAAGGACGCATCTCAATGTTCATCTGCCAGTCTAAAGGCAGGTTGGGAGCAGACGCAGAGAGGATATTTTGAAGTGAAATATAGCAGGCTGAAAGCGGTGACCTGGTATTGGAAGCGTTTGTTGGGAGTTTTGGCAGCATAAAGCAGGTATCTGATGGTGCCATCTAATTCAGTAGTAAATCTGGACCTAGTTTGCGATATCCACGGAGTGGGCAGAT
The DNA here is from genome assembly GCA_029783475.1 of Metacarcinus magister. Lineage (NCBI taxonomy): Eukaryota > Metazoa > Arthropoda > Malacostraca > Decapoda > Cancridae > Metacarcinus > Metacarcinus magister. Next base: position 15,003,066 of record JAPQNM010000002.1, on the reverse strand, counting down.
AAGCCAAGAGGGTGATTGAGGGGATATTTGGTTACAGGAGTTTTGGTACTGGGAGCTGTGTACTCAATCCACGGCTTAGCAGAGAAGGTGTGTTGACTGGGACAAGCTGTGACGGTGGGAATTTGTGACAGCGTACCAGGGATCAGCGCCTGTGCTTTCAAAGCTTTGCAGATAACACGGGGTGGTGGGATTCTTGGTTCTCCAGGAAGAGGCTATTTCAGCCTTTGGAGCATGGTGTCGATCGTGACCTGAATTTATTTATTTATTTATTTACTTTCCCATTTAATTAGCTGTACTGAAAGGACACATTCTAGTAAAATGTATAATTTTCATCCATGGATATTTTGTTTACCGTGGCAGGAGGTTCTAGTTCTTTTAAGAAAAGGTTGAACATTTCAATGGGTGAAGAAAACATTACTCAAGTGTTAGGTGCACAGGAGCTGCCTTGTATAGATCAACTGACCTTTTGCAGCCTCATTCTTTTCGGTATTATTGCAGTTTCAACCAATACACCACACGCAACTATAAACTGACTCAGGGTCTAGATGACACTGTTAGGAGCATTTCTAGCCCCATATTACACTATCGGAAATTAATAATTAATAATAGGAAATTTCTTTAACTTCTAGGGAAGCTTCCCAAGATTTTTTTTAATTTGCCTAGATTTTTTAGTCCATATGATGAATGTTTTATTGTCATTATTATGAAGTATTATTGCAGTTATGAAGGTTAGGTTAGGATATTGAACTAGGTTTCTGCTTGTGTTTGAATAGTGTCCTAGCGGGGGCGTCCATGGGGGGCGCAGCCCTCCCGGTTAGAATAGGTTTGTCGTGTTTGCTACATTTAGGGAATTTTTAGGGAAATTTCCCTAGATTTTCAAAGTCCATATATCACTCATATATGCCTTCCCCCCAAAAAAACCCGATTTCCCACATGCTCCCAAGCTTGCTTGCTTGAGGGTTTGGGGGGTGTGTGGGTAGAGATAGGGAATATTGGTTGAAACTGCAAATTTACCTTATTTTCTTGTTCTTATGATTCAGTTAGGTTTGGTTAGAATTTTCAATAATTCTTAGGGTAAAGATTCATTTCCTAAACCATTCCATATATCTTTACCTTTATAATGCACTGAAAATTCAACCCCAGAAACTTGTTCAGATCACCTCAAATAGTTATGCCACTGAATTACAGAAAAAAAGACGATTATTTTTTTTTTGTTACGTTAGGTTTAGTTAGGTTTCGTTACATTCGGTTAATTTTGATTGGGTTTTGATTAGGCTTATTTATCTGCAGCTCTGGGAAGGTTATGCTAACAAAGCAGTTTTTTTCGGTAACTTTTAGTTATAGAAAACATTTGATAGCTTCAATTCAGTGACTGCTGTGACCTCAGTGGGAGTGGACGTGTCCGCTCTCCCAGGCCAGTGGTCAAGGCCTGCCGTGCTAAGTCCAGTGGCAACAAAGACGCGAACAAAGTGCTTCTCGAGTGACTTCGGCATCTGCTGCCCAAGGCTCAGTGCCTATTTGCCGTGCCATGTCGGCAACATCACCCGCGATGACAGCCGCGGCTGCGGCTGCACCTGCTAGTGCCCAGAAGCAGGAATCAGTTAAGCGAGCACTGAACCGCTCACTATCTGCTTCCCCACCGAAATGCTCCACGCCCAAAAAGGCCGCCCGCAACCTAGAGCGTGAGTTCACGGACGAGAGTGCGCCACTCGTCCACGACGTGTCCCTCAGAAGTGAAGAGGAACAGGAGCCGCAGGAGGAGGACCAGGACCAGGGATGGACCATCGTCACCAGGACCAGAAACAGGCACACCACCCCGCCCAACCACCAGAACTCTCTGAGGCCCAGGTTCAAGCTGGGGAATCTGGAGGACCAAGGCCGCGCGTACCAGGTCATCACAGCGCTCGAGAGAGAACACCTAGACCTGAAAATGGAGGTAAGGCCCAACCTTAGCGGTGAGTACGTCCTCACCCCTAAGGACGAGGGCTCGGTGGCCATCCTACCAGAGTGCCCCTACCAGAGTGAACCTGTGAGATGCTACAAGTGCCAGCGATACAACCATCTCCAGGTAAGGTGCGAACACTCCGTCAGGTGTGGGGTGTGTAGCCTGCCCCACCCGACGGAGGAATGCATCGACCGTCACAAGGCCAAGGAAGTCACCACCGCCAAGTGCCCTAATTGTGGAAAAAAAACACCACGCATGGAACCCCCAGTGTCCTGAGAGGCTTCGGAGGATGCCCCGGCCGCGTCAAAGGAATCGGCACCCAGCTACCCCTGGCAGGCAGCAACACCACCACCACCACCACCCTCCACGTGGCCAGCCCCAGCCACAGCACCAGCAACAAGAACGCTTTGTTCCCGCCCCCCCCCGCCGGCCAAACCTGCCTGGATCAGTCGGTCTCCCTCCAGGGACCCCACCCCTTATCAAGCGAGGTCAGGTGTCAGGGAACGGCCACCCGTGGGAGCGGCCAACACCACCACTACCGCTAATCCCCTGCCTCCAAAGCAAAACGGGGCAAGGCCACGCCTCCCACGCAGCCCCCCACAAGAGGAAGCAGCCAGTGGCGCCCCTGCAGCGCCACCCGCTGCGCCGCCCGCAACAAGGAAAAGACCAAGCACGGCCCCACGCGACGCCCCTCATAACGCTGATGTTAACATTAACAAGATCAGCGCCATAGTGAACTCCATCGTGGGACGGTTGATGGAGGTTATGAGTAGGCCTTTCAACCGACCGGAACACGCCCCCACCAGTCAAGAGGAACTTCAGGCGCTCCTCCTCGAGGAAACGACCACTGCCATCACGGAAGGCGGCCGCCACCCACCACCAACAACGAGGGACTCAAATGAGTACTCACTCCACCCACCGAACACACACCACCATGATGGAGGGTCACGAAAATAACAACCATCCACCCACTGTCGCCACCAGGCTCAAGGTCCTGCAGTGGAACGTGCAGGGCCTCTGACCAAAAAAACATCAAGTGCTGCAGGCAATCGTCGAGGAGAACCTCGACGTTGTTCTGCTCCAGGAAACCCTCACACCAGCTGACTTCGAGTGGCGAGTAGCAGGCTACACCCTTCACTCACTTCTCACACAAGCCTCCTAGTCGGGGGAGACTTTAACGCCCACCACCCCAGGCTACAGTCAGTGTCGCCAACTAATACAACAGGCCGGCATCTGTCAACGCTGCTTGAGGAAATCCCTCACGTCAAGCTGCTAAACACCGGGGAGGCTACCCACACCCGGGGAGGACGGCTGGACCTCACCTTGGTGTCAGATGATCCGCCACACCCAGGGGGATAGACTGATTGAGGTGCTTGGAGCAGCTCCCCCTCCCCGCTGACCCAAAAGTCACAGGCATCCCATCGTCGCCACAGCAATGCGCATGGACCAACCAAGGACTTCCTCACTGGCGGGCTGGCGCCCGCATTGTATTCTTAATTACAGATTATTTATTATCTTTGTATGTCTAAGCATAAGTTTACAATAAACCTATTAAAAGCTTCTAAATTAACATAATATAACATAAATTAACCAAACCTTAACTTATATTGACAAATAACAGAACCTTGTTTAAACCAAACTAAACTTTACTTTTCGAAGAGAAGGAAAAAAAATATTCGTATTTTTTTTTTTTTTGTAATTCAGCGGCATAACTGTTTGGTGTAATCTGAACAAGTATCTGAGGTTGAATTTGCAGTGCATTATAAAGGTAAGGAGATATCGAGTGGTTAAGGAAACGAATCTTTACTATTTTTAGGTTAGGTTGAATATTACATTTATTAATAGATGATTTAATTCAATACAACATAATGTATTGTTATATATAATAATAGTTATATATACTAACTTAATTATAACTGATTTACAGCTTAGATTCATATTTTGTGTGGAAGTAAAAATTCAAATGAATTTTCCTTTATGGTAAAAATTTGTCAGTGTTTTTTTTTAAATAAAAACAATTTCCATGGCGATAATTATTTGTTTTTATTCACTTGTTAATTATTATTATTATTATTATTTCACCATAACTTTAACTTTAACTATGTTTTGTGTAGAAGTGAAAATTAAACTGAATATTGGTTAGTTATTAAATTTTGTGGATAATTGTGTTTGTTTTCTCTCCTGTGTCTCCCTTTCCTCCAATCTTTCTCTCCTTCCGCACACACTGTCCTCCATCTCTCCATCACCTCAAACACACTTTAACATACTTATAACACAATTAAAAACACTTTTAGTAGACTATCTTACATCACAAACACCTAATTTTCTCTCCACATCCTTCCATTATTTCCTCCATATAATTTAGCTCCATGCATGGAGGTAAATTCTTCCTCTTCCTCCTCTTTTCCTTCCTCTTTTTCTTCCTCCTCTTCTTCCTCCTCTTTTTCTTCCTCTTCCTCCTCCTCTTTTTCTTCCTCTTCCTCTTCTCTTCTTCTTCTTCTTCTTCTTCTTCTTCTTCTTCTTCTTCCTCTTCCTCTTCTTCTTCTTCTTCTTCTTCTTCTTCTTCTTCGTCTTCTTCTTCTTCTTCCTCCTTCTCCTCCTCCTCCTCCTCCTCCTCCTCCTCCTCCTCCTCCTCCTAGCTCCTGCTCCGCCTCTTCCTCCTACTCTTTTACCTCCTCTTCCTCTTCTACCTCCTCCTCCTCTTCTATCTCCTCCTCCTGTAGTGTAGAGTAGTTATATCAAACAGCCTTCGCAGGGACCCTAGGGTCTGTTGCTGTTTGTGTTCCCTTGTATTCCCTTGTATTCCTCCTCTACCTCCTCTCCCTTCTCCTCTTCTCCCTCCTCCAAATAGCAATAATAATAATAATAATAATAATAATAGTAATAACAATAGTAATAATAATAATGATAATAATAATTTTCATTCATATCATACTTCCTTGTATGAAGAAAGTGTGTTATTATAAGTGTGTTAAAGTGTGTTTGAAGCGATGGAGACATGGAGGAAAATGTGTGAGGAGGATAGGCATGTCTCCTCACATTTTCTTCCATCACTTCATTGCTTCAAACACACTTTAACACACTTAAAACACACTTAAAAACACACTATAGATATGGTAGTATGATATGAATGAAAATTATTATCATTATTATTATTATTATTATTACTATTGTTATTACTTTTATTATTATAATTATTGCTATTAGGAGGAGGTAGAAGAGGAGGAGGAGGTAGGAGAGTAGGAGGAGGAGGAGGAGGAAGAAAAGGAGGAGAAGGAAAAAGAGGAGGAAGAGGAAGAAAAAGAGGAGGAAGAGGAAGAAAAAGAGGAGGAGTTTAAGAGTTTTACGTAAACTTCATCTACTAGTGACCTTGTCACACCGTCCAGTTTATGTTGTGAGGATGTTGAATGTTGGTATATTTTACGTAATGTTAGAACGTTGTCAAGACTTTTGAGCGACCACACAAATTTACGTAATATACACGTAAAATTTTACGTATATTTTACATAATGTTAGAACGTTGCCACTACTTTTGAGCGACCACACACTCCTACGTAATATAGACGTAAAATTTTACGTAATAGCTACAAAACTTTTACGTTTTTTAAACGTCATTTTCCTAGCTGGGTTATTTTCATTACTGTTTATAGGATGCATTTCATCTATTGTCTGAAAGAGACAATTCTGTTGTTCCTCCTTATTTGTTTCTGTTATGGTATTCACAACATTATACTGATCACCTGGCAAATTTTCTTTATTACATGGCTGAACAAATCCTAAAGATTTCCTTGGTTCTAACTCAATTTTTTCATTAGTCACATTCATATACTGTATAATGAATCTAGATTTTCTATTTTCTCCATCAGATTTTAATTTCACTATCCCCGGGCATAATATGTGAGATCCAGCATTTCCTACTACTGGCTGAAAAATAGCTGTATCATATTCCAATAAATTGGTTTCTAGTACAATAAAACATATATTTTCTCCTTTTAATACTGTTGCATCAGCTACTGAACACTTAAATTTACTATTTTCTATAACCTCCTCCTTTTGTGGCGTTTTATTTTCTTTCGTTATATGCAGTGCATGTTCTAACGGTATTTCTACTGTAGTCACATTATTCCCTTCAATATAGAGCTTCAATGGGTTAGTCTGAAATCTTACATTGTACCTTCCTAATGATCTTACTAATTCAGCTCCTATTATGGAAAATCCGGCTCCAGTGTCTAATAATGCTAATTGCTCCTTACTATTTCTATCTCCTATTTTCACTTCAATAAATATGTGGCCTGATTTTCCATTTACTGCTCTATAACTACTATTGATGAATCGGCGTTTTTTTTTTTTAATAAGTGTGATGATTTGCCCTGTGGTGGATACTATGGCACATTTCTGCATTGTCTGTTAGTGTGCCCAAACATGCCGCAAGTGAAACAATTGACTGTAGGTCGGCGCCATTGTGGAATTTGAATTTTACAATACCTAGAAGTACTATGATCAAATCGATGACATCTGAAACATTCTGAGTCTCGACAGTGTTGTGTGTCATGATTATTTAACCCACATCTCTGACAATAAGTCTTATTCCTTCCTGTTGGAGTCTGATGAACAGGGGTTTCATGTGAGGTGATGGAATTTACTGGTATACCCTTACTCATTTCTTTTCTTATTGCAACATCCGTAAGCTGAAGGCTTGGATGTGAGGCTACATATTTTAATGCCTTTTTGTAAACAGTCAAAGGAATTTTCATATCAGCTTCTGTTAAGATGTATGAAAAGTCTTTGGGTAATGCATTCATAAAAATAGAGACAAACATATCACTGTAAACTTCTTTGCCTGTAGGCTTAAGTGATTTTAACTGTTCAACAATGCCTTCAATTCTAATGTAGAGTTCAGTTAATGTCTCTCTTGTTCTCCAAGTGACAGATGATAATTCATGCATCAGACTAGGAAGAGAACGGTCTTCTGGATATATTTATATAAATGCCTTTTTGACGTTAGTCCAATCAAGTTTATATTTGGAAGCACAATGATTGATGTGAGTATATGCACTGTCTAATGCATATTGCTTAGCTAACTCAATACGTCCTTCATCATCCCAATTGGTTCGAGTTCTATTTTCGATGTCAACAATCCAGGAATTGGCACTTGTGATACATTTTAAATTAGGTGCAGAAGGACTGGATTCACTTCCTCCACAGAAGTATGGTAATCCTATAACCTTGTTAAAATTATTTCTTGTATTATCTGTTATTGCCTCTACAATATCACCCTTACTAAAGCAGGTATTGGAACTGCTAGGTGATTTTGCTTCAGCCATTTTGTCTTTGAGATTTTCTTGCAACACAGGACTAAAAGTTAATGGGGTTAATTCTCTAGGTTTCAATATTTTTTTTAATCTGCTGGGTTTTAACAGTACAGGATTAATGCGTTTCATTCATATAGTCACTGAAATTTATACAATTTCAAACTAGGTTGAAATTGCAAATAATTTTTTTTCTCTTAAATTGCACGATTGCTTGCAATCTATTAATCCATCTAACAATTTATGCAATGTTGCAATCATCCCACCGCTGCCACCAATTGCGTTGCTAGTTATTGCAACGTTTTCCGTGTTCTGTTAATCAACATATCCTGTTGGTCACGGGGGACAGAACACTTTGTTTTTTCTATATTTAATTAATTAAGTTGACAAGCCTTCCTTGCTCCAAACATCATTTCTTTCATCAACATTTAACATATACAAATAATCAGGTACATGAGATGATATCTCTAGGAGCTTATAACAATATTCATATATCGCGGAGCAAAAACATAATAACATTCATCACAATATTCATAATTTGTGGAGCATAACATAATAACATTCATCACACATCCTACATAAAATAATATTCTTAACTTAACATCCTATTAGCTGCTTATTACTGCATTAGAAACAAAGAGCTTCTACTTACCAAACCATTGCTATGGGTGTCCATGTCTAGAGCTGAGAGCTCTGTGTGCTTCCCAAGCTGGAAGTTGCTGAGTGAAGTGAAAATCTATGTTTTCTACAGCTATATATATATATATATATATATATATATATATATATATATATATATATATATATATATATATATATATACAATAAGAAGAAACAAGGCGTCACTTTAAAAAAATCTAACCCGCGCTACTAACGGGCGGAGCCTACCGGCGCCATGGGTAAAAGATAAAATATATATATATATATATATATATATATATATATATATATATATATATATATATACAATAAGAAGAAACAAGGCGTCACTTAAAATAAAATCTAACCCGCGCTACTAACGGGTAGAGGCCAACCATCTAAGGTCTCCCTGAAGCCTACCGGCGCCATGGGTAAAAGATATAAAAAAAATAAAATATATATATATATATATATATATATATATATATATATATATATATATATATATATATATATATATATATATATTCCTCAAAACCCTAAACAGTTACCAATTTTCACAAGACAACTATTTTGGGGAGGCCTCAACATAGAGGATAATTTTCTTTAAACTACTATTTTCTGATATAAGGGTTATTTTCCTATGTTCTGATATTAGAGGTCAGTTTGCCTTACATTCTAGACCATATGTTTAACAAAAGAAGCCGACAGGTTTTTACTGCGTCACTCGGACTAATGGTCTCGACAATCTCCCTAACCTCGCTGAAATCCTTTAATCTGCCTGAATACCTGGGCGATCACTGCTCGGGGTCAAGCAGCTGACACCTGCTGTTTACCTTTCTCTGACCGTGCACCTGACTTGACCCTCCTCACCTGACTGGCCACCTCATCTCAACGGTTCCATTTTCCCTTTATATCCACATATGTTTATCTACCCTTTTAACATATTATCTGGTCACGACACTGCGCTACTAACGGGCGAAGGCCGACCATCTAACACGCCATAGGTCCAGGACATAAAAAATGAAAAAAAATTGTATATATATATATATATATATATATATATATATATATATATATATATATATATATATAGAGAGAGAGAGAGAGAGAGAGAGAGAGAGAGAGTAGAGTGGAGTAAGAAGCCTCCTTAAGGAAAAATATCTATTATATCTACAATATAGCAGCTATTATTCTGAAACAGATGTATCTAGAAAGCTTGGTTAATTTATTATTTATATTGAAATCCATGTCCATCTGCTTGATTTTTATAGTAGTGCAAATGTGAATTATAATTAATGTAAGATATGGGTCTTTCACCCCATGCTTGGGGTAGTATCCCAAGGGGGTGGGCTTTTAACCAACATTTGAATTTTTTTTCAAAATCATTTAAACAACCATTTATATAGAACTGATATTTATTTTTCCGTAGAATATACTAAATAGATAATCTTTAAGACCATATTGAAATTTTCATTTGACATGACTAAACAAACCTTATATATAAAATTATACATATAATCATCTGTAGAACAAATAAAATATCCTTTTATACACATGCTTTTAGGAAAAACTCTTTACACAATGCATGTATTTAATAGCGCCTCAGTGGTGCTGTGGTTAGCACGTCTGACTACGAATCCGCTGGCCCGAGTTCGATCCCGGAAGAAGGCAGTCGGTGCACAGCTCACCCAGCTGTTCATCCTTCGAAATGGATTGGTAGATAAATGGGTACCTAGGGAAACCTGGGTAAGAAAAACTGTGGAAAGTCGGATGTCATAATAGCCCTGTGTACCGGCGTAACGGATTAATTGCCACCACAAGCTTAAAGGCCAATGGAACGGGAGATGAGCACCCGCGGCTACGTGCAGCTATAGCATGTGCCCCCACTTTATCTTAACTTATATCTAGTGTTGATCAGAATCACAATTGTGACATAGTACCAATGATAGCCAAGTGTGTATTCTTCATGTGACCATTTCTTACATGATGTACACTACACCCATTTTTCACATGATTTGCTGCTACCAAAAGAAGCCCCACAAACTAAACATCATCAGAAGAAGAATCTGGCGTTAGAATCTTCTTGCTTTTCTTTGATTCTTTTTTTTTTATATATACTGCAACCGGTGCATATTTGTTACGGGGTCTTTTTTAACTTCTTTTCTGTGGACTCGTTACGATAAATCTGTAGGATAATTACAAGCCTTACGACACCAACCTCTTTTCACTCACCTTCGGGAGGCTCTGTATCACCTAAGTTTTAAATCTAATGTACCCAGAGTGTTTGGCAAAGTAAACAAGTAAGACAAGCTTCTTTAGTTTATTTAAATAAGCTTCCCCTGAAACGGAAAGATTATTAAAGACTCTCACACCATTCACTCGCTAACCTGGCTATAAAGAACTTAATTGTAAACCTTAAGATTCCTTACTGCACTCACGACCTTCCTACTCTCAAGGAAGTAGTGTGTGCGTGCGTGCACGTAGGTACAGCGGGCGTGGGCGGCGTCCGTGGGTGTGGCGGGCGTGGGTTGAGGGGGCACACGTGGTATCCAGATTACACGTCTCCTTCTGTCCTTCCACACGCTGTTTCTGCAAAGAAACTCCACCACAGACTCCTGGGGCAGGACAACACCAGATTCCACCTTAGACTCCTGGGGCAGGACAACACCAGATTCCTCTCTACCCAAGCTCCACTAAGCCTCTCCACCACACTTCTCTCTCTCCACCGCCAGTTTCTCTACAAGAAACTCCAGGTAACCCCTCGCTCCACCTATGCAAATCCCAGTCCACCTGACAATGATATATAGGGCAAAGCGAGAAATATATACGTGGAAAAAGACTCCAACCCCCAACCTTTGACCTAACTCCACCACTGCGCTAGCCAGACTCAGCCTCTCCACTCAGAGACAACTCCACTTAGCTAGCTCAGCCTCCACTCTGAGACAACTCCACTTAGCTAGCTCAGCCTCCTGAGACCACGTGGCGTCCACTTTGGACTCCTCTCCACATAGCTAGATTCAGCCTCTCCACTCAAAGACAACTTCACTTAGCTAGCTCAGCCTCCTGAGACCATGTGGCGTCCACCTTGGACTCCTCTCCACATAGTTAGACTCAGCCTCTCCACTCAGAGACAACTCCACTTAGCTAGCTCAGAGATACTCCACTCAGAGACAACTCCACTTAGCTAGCTCAGCCTCCACTCAGAGACAACTCCACTTAGCTCTCTCCTGAGACCACGTGGCGTCCACCTTGGACTCTCCACACAGCTAGACTCAGCCTCTCCACTCAGAGACAACTCCACTTAGCTAGCTCAGGCTCCACTCAGAGACAACTCCACTTAGCTAGCTCAGGCTCCACTCAGAGACAACTCCACTTAGCTCTCTCCTGAGACCACGTGGCGTCCACCTTGGACTCTCCCACACAGCTAGACTCAGCCTCTCCACTCAGAGACAACTCCACTTAGCTAGCTCAGAGAAACTCCACTTAGCTCTCTCTCCTGAGACCACGTGGCGTCCACCTTGGACTCCACTCCGCTCGCCGAGTAGACTCCTCCACTTACCTCCACTCCACTCACCACCAGTTTCTTCTCAAAGAAACTCCACGCAATCCCTCGCCTCACCATTGCAACTGCAGTCCACCAGACTATGCAAGATTGCAATGGCGATGCGAGAAACAACGTGGAAAAAGAAATTCACCCCTGACCTCGACCTGTCTCAGCCGCGACCCCACCAAGACTGACCGTCTCGCGGCATGGGGCGGGCTGGGTCACGTGCTACCCGGCCCGGGTCACCGACCTGCCATACGCCGCCATATTAAGTCTTCGGTAAGACTTAATTCGTATAATATAACCTTACTCTCACAAGGCCATAAATATTACACATCATGCAACTATCCCTACAATTAAGTAGTCCTGCTTGCATGCAGAAAATGTCTCCCAGCCTGATAATACCCCCCATGGATATAATGTAATCTGGATTCTACTCGTCCCTTGTCTCGATGAGCAAATCTGATTGGTTCCGGCACAGGACCTACGTGTGACGTCAAGAAGGAATATTCCACGCCCGGGACGCCGTGACCTCGTCACGTAGACCAAACATTCCAAACCCATGACAAGCTCTCCTCTGTCACGTAGGCCCAAAATTCCACCCATGACAATATTTATTCATACTAAGCAATTGCTTTTTGAAGCGTGATGACATAATGACTTCACCTTTTTGCATTTTTCTTTCCATTCCTTATTCTTATATTCACGTGGCAACTCATATCTGAAACACCACAATAAATAAACCTACAAATAGAAGACAAATTATTATATATAGAGATAAAAAAATAAAAATGGTGTAAAAAGGCTTTTTGCCCCACAGCATGGAAAGCCTCACACGCCATTTTGAAGTAAACAAATCCTCACTCTTCAACAACAGTATTTTAATGTCTGATTTGTCCTGCAGGGCATCGAATCCGGAACCCTAAGTTCGCTTGACCGAACGCTAGACCACTGTACCAACACCTCCCCATCTATATCCATATTATTGACTATTCACACAAAACATTTGTAAAAGATATCATTGACTTGCTTACAACACTTTCATCAAATGTAATCAAAGGAGAAAACCACGTACTGTCGGCTTCCGCTCTCTTCTTCCACTGAGGTATTAGTGCAGGAAGGTAATGAAAGATGACATTGATATCCAGAACAGCTGATTGCGACACCTCAGTATCTAATGAGCGAGAAACGTGGGGAAGGCCTTTTACCCCACAGGGGCTTTTTACCCCGCTCTACCCTACATGTATATACATATACATGTAGGGAGCTGAGGCATATATTTCATGTTTGGCCCGCACTCTGTATTGTATTGTAACGTATAAAACTACGTGGTCGACCCCACACGACCTGCCTCGCTCACCTCAGTCGGGCTACCATCATCCTACGGTCAATGTCAACTACTCGTCACTCCTCTATCCAGTTCTTTTGTTTATTGTATAATAAACCCAACACTACGTTTCCGAGCCTTATTACCTGCGCCACGCTACCAATCAAACCTTACAAGTGGTGGATCAGCGTGGGATTATCAAACTGCAGAGAGAGATAAAAGAAAAAGAAGAAATACAAAGACGCCACCTTATCTTGAAGCAGCCATTACACCCGCACCAGCACCTTTTGTCTCCGCGATCCAAACACCAACAAGTTTGTTTGAAAAGCCTTGCCCACATCCACATCTATTATGGACAGGTATATTCTACCCTGTATATTTGCTACTGCTGCTCCATCCACGCTTTGTCTCCGCGTGTTCCACCTACTCCACTTACTACTCCACCCACGTGATAATGCTATGTTGACGACACCACCCTCACGATCGTGGAAATACCAGCATCTTCTGGCCACACGTGACCATCCATTGTTAACGGGTGACTCCACTTGTTCCACATCCACCGGACTCCACTTCCACGAGGGACTCCACATATACCACGAGGGGTTCCACACCACTCCATCCATGAGGTCATGTTTTATTTTGACGCCCAACGCTCTCCACCTTCACACCCA
>JAPQNM010000002.1:14969628-14979628 GCA_029783475.1 Metacarcinus magister | reverse complement strand
AGTTCACAATCTTCTCTCTGATTGCCAATATGGTTTCCGGAAAGGCCGGTCTACTGATGATTATGCTTTTCTAACTAAATCTTGGTCATCCTCTTTTAGGGACTTCGGTGAAATCTTTGCTGTCGGCCTTGACATATCGAAAGCCTTCGATAGAATCTGACATAAATCTTTAATTTCTAAACTACCCTCTTACGGGTTCTATCCTTTTCTCTGTACCTTCATCTCCAGTTTCCTTTCTGACTGTTTTATTGTTTCTATAGTAGACGGTCACTGTTCTGCCCCTAAATACTATCAACAATGGTGTTCCTCAGGGTTCTGTCCTATCACCCACTCTCTTTCTATTATTCATCAATGATCTCCTAAATCTGACTCAATGCCCTATCTACTCCTATGCTGATGACAACTCCTTGCCTTTTTCAACGTCGTGCAACAGACGCCCAACCCAACAAGAATTAAATGACTCAAGGCGAGATGCTATAGAACGCCTAACTTCTGATCTTTCACTTGTTTCTGATTGGGGCAGAGCAAACCTGCTGGTTCTGTTCAATACCTCAAAAATTCAATTCCTACAATTATCTACTAGACATAACCTTGCAGATAACTATCCTCTCTTTTTCAGTGACACTCAATTGCCCCTCTCCTCTATATTAAAAACACTCGGTCTATCCTTTACTAAAAATCTAAACTGGCAATTTCATATCTCTACTCTTGCTAAATCAGCTTCCAAGAAGTTAGGTGTCCTATGGCGTCTGCGTCCATTATGGTTGGACACTGCTGCTAGTAAGTAATCAGTGAGAGAGTAACGAGAGAGTAGCAGGTCTTCAACCACTGACAGGCTTATGCTTTTTTACAGGAAGTACACGTTGGCCTGGGACCTTTTGCCATCAACGCTGCTCGCTACGAGGTCGTTGACTTCACCTGGCCGGTTTCCTCTGTGATTGTCAAGGTTTTCGGTGGTAGAGGTAGTCCTGAGGTGAACCCGTGGGGATTTCTCCTGCCTTTCGCCCCACGGGTATGGACGGTGTTGCTCCTATTCCTCCTGCTTCTGTCCGTTGCTTTCAGCTTTCACTCAATAAGGCTTTCGCAGGAAGACTTTGGTATCAGGGAAAACTTTACTATAAAACAGATGAATTTCGTTAGCATTATGCTTCGCCAGTGTAAGTTTTTCAAAAAAGTATAAATACATTATGCTAATATTAAGTTGAGTGTTATGTGTTTCATATTGTGAATGCATGACATCCCTTTGATGGTGGATAAGCCTGTTCATTCCTCACTCCCAACAATCATATTTATTGTAACATACCATGATATTCACATTCATATTTCATGACAGGTTTCTTGCTGTTATTTGATACCATTTTTACATTTCACACTGACTTCATATGAATAAGTCGGCGCTTGCAACGTCTTCTTTGACTTTCAGCCGTGTCCGTTAGCGAGAGTTTGTGGTGGTGGGAACGAATGATGTTAACTGTGTGGATGATGATGACCATGGTACTGACGCGAAGCTATGAGGGCAACCTTATGTCGCTGCTGACCGTGAGGCACATCACCCAGCCTTACCAGACACTAAGGGACGTGGTCGACGATCCCAAAGTGGGTATGGTCTGGCACAAACAGAGTTCCCCAATTCAAGCGGTCATGGTATGTATCGGCAAACACCAACGCTGCACAAAGGACCAGTCAATACAATTTTGGTCTGCATTTTATAATACAAATTTAGTTTTAACTTAGATGTACCTGTAAAGCTCGTCATGGACAGGACGCTACTTCTGGGATCTTCTACGAAGTAAAGACGAGTGAGGATCAAGGGCGCCTCAAGGTGTTGCCGCTCTTCCAGTATATCACCATCCTGGATGAAGTTATAAGGCAGAAGAAAGTGATCATAGACTTCGATATTATAGTGAGATCAACAAGAAGTGAACATTTTTCTCGTACAGGTGAATAAGAAAAGGTGACTATACAGACACACACACACACACACACACACACACACACACACACACACACACACACACACACACACACACACACACACACACGCACACACACACACACACACACACACACACACACACACACACACACACACACACACACACACACAGACAGACAGACAGACAGACACACACACACACACACACACACACACACACACACAGACACACACACACACACACACACACACACACACACACACACACACACACCCACACACACATACTTGAAACACTTGAAACACCTTAAACACTTTATTATGTTTGCTATAAAATAACATACATGGTGAACAAACAAAAAATTTGTGCAAGCAAACAGCCCTTAATAAGCAAAGAAAAATAATATTAACAAAGTTATTATACAGAATGTAAGAAAGAAAGAGAAAAAAAAAGTACAAGAAAGATGAAATAAGAAGAATGGATGATACATTTAATGTATGGGAAAAGAAGGAAAGATGACCCTTGGAACTCTGTTACATAATAATAATAATGGCTTAATAATATTGATAACAACAATTTAAATGCAGAAATAATAATGAATGTTAATAATAATGATAACAATAATAATTATAATACTGAAATAATAAATTGTAATTACAATAATTAATAATATTAAAAGTAATAGTATTATAGTAATAATAATAATAATAATAATAATAATAGTAATAATAATAACAATAATAGTAATAATATAAGAATAATAATATTATTATTATCAATACACATAATAAATATTAATATGAAATTATTTTAACGTACAATTATAATCAAGCAGAGAGAACAATGATGAACGAAAAAAACACATTGTCGTTGTGGCGATACGTAATTCATAACAACAGACATGATCATATAAGGAAGAGGCGAGACATGTCCAGGTACTGGGTTGTTAATTATTGCAGATGGTTGGGGTTCACTTCAACAAAGCTCTCGCATAACTAATTTAATTATAAATGCATTATTTAATATGGTTGTGAATTTTATTTCATTAGTAAGGCTATGCAATTTATTCAAAGAGAATACGACTGGGATTTTACTGGTGGTATACGAAAAGAGCTACACATGTATTTAAGTAATTTATGCAGTTAATATGATGATAATAGGAATTTCTTAAATTTACTTCCAAAGGGGTTGAAGCTGGAAGAGTTTTTAATATTGATAGGGATAGCATTCCAAGTCTTGGGACCTTGGTACATTAATGAATGTTGAAATTGAGTTAGTCGATGGCTCGGTATATTCTGAGAATGTCGGTGTCGGGTTTGGTAGTTGTGAAGTGTATGAGAAGTGTTGTGTGAGCCTATTTGTTTGTAAGAGGCAATATTAAGTTTTGATAGATCCTGTAAGTTTAAAATGTTAAGGGCTTTGAATAATAGGGGAGTGTGTGCATAATATTCACTATCAGATAAAATTCGGACTATTTTCTTATGGAGTACATTAAGTTGATGTAAGTGGCAGGGATAGGTGGTAGACCAAATAGGGTTGCAGTAGTTCAGATGTGGGTATATATGAGCATAGTAAATACATTTAAGAACTGTTGACGGCACAAAGGGTTTTACTTTATAGAGAAGTGGAATAGTTCTTAATAGTTTTAAACACACGTGGGAAAGATTTATTTTTTTTTATTTATTTATTTATTTTTTTTTACCCATGGCGCCGGTAGGCTTCAGGGAGACCTTAGATGGTTGGCCTCCGCCCGTTAGTAGCGCGGGTTAGATTTTCTTAAGTGACGCCTTGTTTCTTCTTATTGTTAGGCTCATGCTGCCAGCGGAAGCTCCTCTCGCATATAACGTTGCAGTCCCGGCGAGGATGGTGTTATGGCAGCATGTGGGTGATCTTAGGCCACTCGGCGGTAGTAACGAAGAAAAGTGGCCAGCCCGTGCCGAGGCTCGAACGCGGGACCCTGAGCTGGTATGCCCGACCGCTAGCCACTAGACCACCGCCTGTTTAAGTTTTTATCTATAATTAATCCAAGGAATTTAATTTTATATACCTGTGTGACAACATCATTGAAAATATTTAGCTTAGGGAGGGGTTGATATCGATTTGTTGTATTTGTAAATATCATGAAATAAGTTTAAGCAGTATTTATAGTTAGACGATTACCTAAACACCAATTTGATAATTTAAGGAGTTCTGCATTAGCTTTGTTTATTAAATCTGTGGGTTCATCACCAATCATGAAAAATGTGGAATCATCTGCAAATAGGATGGTGTTTATGGACTCAGATATATTGCATATGTCATTTATATATATAAGAAACATAATAGGTCCAAGTATACTACCTTGTGGTACTCCTAGTTTAACTCCAACCTTGGGGGATGAGGTGTTATTGTATACCGTAGGTTGAGTTCTGTTATTCATATAGGATTTAAACCAGTCATGGACGCACCCACGGATCCCATAATGATACATTTTGTCTAAAAGGATTTTAGGTATAACGGTGTCAAAAGCTTTGCGGAAATCTATAAATATGGAAAGGATAGATTTGTTGTTGGTGAGGTGAAGGAGTTGATAGTATCAAAAGTATTAAGGCCTGGTCTAAATCCAAATTGTTTGTTATTAAGTATATTCATCTTGTTTAGAAATAATATTAGGTGCTTTTTCATTACTGATTCAAATATTTTAGAGAATACTGGTTAAATAGAAATAGGCCGATAGTTTGATAAGTCTGTTTTGCTACCTGATTTATGGATGGGAATTATCTTGGCAAACTTAAACCTGTTTGGAAAAACACCAGTTGTAATTGATTTATTGAACAAAATTGTGAGGGCTTTGGCAAGTAGATGTTTATTTTCTTTGATTAGTTCCACTGGAATCTCGTCGACGTGAGCTTTCTTGTTTTTTAGGGTTATAATTGCTTTAACTATATCATTGTCAGTTATTATTAGCATTACCATGGAGTTAGGAAAGTTTCCTCTAAGATAGGAGCTGTGAGAGTTTTGTGATGGTGGCAAGTTATTAGCAAGTTCTGGGGCTATTTGAGAAAAAATATTCATTGAAAGCATTTGAGATACTTTGGGCAGAGTTTATATTTCCATTGTTAGTAGTTAGAGAAGTTACTTTTTCTTTAACATTTGTTAGTTTATTTCCTAACTCATTTATTACTTCCCAGATGTTTTTACTGCTTAGACGGAAATTGGAGAAGTAGTAGGTGGTTTTAGCCTTTTTTATTAAGGTGTTTAAATGATTTCTGTATTTCTTGTAAGTATCGTGGTTTATCATACCTAGTTTATATGATTTATAAAGAGCAAATTTGTGTTTTATGGATTTTAGAAGTCCCTGACTTAACCACGGCTTGTGTAGTCAATTGTATGATATGTGTTTTGTTGTTTTGGGGAAGCAGGAGTGAAAGAGACTGTATATTTTGTCTAGAAATATGTTGCAGTTTATATCTGTATCATTATTTGATAATATATTATTCCAGTCAATTTCAGTAAGTTTAGCTTTAAAATTTTCTCTATTTTGGGAAGAGCTTTAACCTAAAAGATATTTTATGTTTCTCTAAAGATTTGTAAAGGACTGGGATATTTGGAAAGATTGGGAGGTGGTCACAAATGGGAATGTTGAGAATGCCAGAAGGTCTTGAAAAGTTTGTCCAGATATGGTCTAGAAGAGAAGGCGAGGCTATAGAGTTTTCATCGGGAAATCTGGTTGGTCGGGATATGTGTGGAAAATAGTTAAATGACTGCATGGTGGAAAGGAAATTGTTTGTGGGCGTGTGTGTTTCATGTTCAATTAAGTTTATGTTTAAATCGCCAGAAATTATGGTGGAGTTATTTATGAAAGGGCTTTGTGAAAGTTAGGTATCAATAATGGTGCTGAACTCATTAACATTGTGGTATTTGTAGTGAGGTCGGTATATTGAAGCGATGGTGAACGGAGTATTATCAATAATTATCCTAACAGTACAAATTTCAATGCTGTTGTTACATATGGAATGGTCATATAGTTGTGTACTGGGAATATTGGAGTTAATATAGATGGAAACACCACCACCTAAAGAGTCTGCAGGCCTGATAGTATGGTAAGAAGTAAATCCTTCTATTTCATGTAGTTGAGTGTTATTTGGGTTTAGCCAGGTTTCACTGATGCAAATTATGTCTGGATGTTTTAGAAGAGATTCAAGCAAGGTTAATAGTTGTTCATAATTTTTGTTTAGAGATCTAATATTGACATGAATCATGTTTATAAAGTAAGAACAGTTTACTGGTAAGGCAGTTTTTTATGATTTGAGGTCATGATATTTGCATATTTCATTAATATTTAAAGAGTCATACATGGTATTTAAAATTTCAAAGCCGATGATGTCTGTATTTTGGTCATCTTCGTAATTTAGGAGTGTATCAAGTAGGTTGACGTTTATGGTGTACATGAAGAGGAGATATTGACAAAGGAGATGAAGGCTGAAATGTAGGCAAAACCAGACATGAAGACAGAGGACAAAAGAAGAGAAGTATGTTAAAGGAAAGATTGTTGATAGTGTTATGCTATGTGAGAGTGAAGCAGAAAAATCCAAAATGGCTAAACTGAAGTTTAAGTAACTTATGTGATGAAAGAAGGGTTATGCATATGTGTGTGCGTTGTGTGTGTGTGCGCGCGCGCGCGCGCGCGCGTGTGTGTGTGTGTGTGTGTGTGTGTGTGTGTGTGTGTGTGTGTGTGTGTGTGTGTGTGTGTGTGTGTGTGTGTGTGTGTGTGTGTGTGTGTATATGTGTGTGTGTGTGTGTGTGTGTGTGTGTGTGTGTGTGTGTGTGTGTGTATGTGTGTGTGTGTGTGTGTATGTGTGTGTGTGTGTGTATAGGCATGTGTGTGTAGAGGCATGTGTGGGTACTCATTATGTTAAAAAAGAAACATATGATTTACATATAGGCCTATGTGTAGTCAAAATATTATGCAGAATAAAACAAAAATTAATAGAAAACAAAAACAATAATATTAATAGCTAAAAATGATAATAATAATATTACTAACAATAATAAATGATTTGTAAGTATTTATGTAAACGTTAAAAAGTGCATGGCAACATTTAGACATACAAGGGAGACTAGAATTTGTTATTTCAGCATGATTATGTGTGTGTGTGTGTGTGTGTGTGTGTGTGTGTGTGTGTGTGTGTGTGTGAGAAAGTGTGTGTGTGTGTGGGTGAGAGAGAGTGTGTGTGTGTGTGTGTGTGTGTGTGTGTGTGTGTGTGTGTGTGTGTGTGTGTGTGTGTGTGTGTGTGTGTATTTACCTAGTTGTAGTAGTATACAGGGCCTGAGCTAGACTCGTGTGGTCCTGTCTCCGTATCTACATTGATCCAATTTTTCTTTCAGTTTGTGCACACTATTCACTTCAATAACTTCTTCTTTCAAACTGTTCCATGCGTCTATACTTCTATGTGGAAAGCTATATTTCTTTGTGTTATTCAAGCATCTTCCCTTTTTTAATTTCCTCTTGTGGCCTCATGTGTAAGCAGCTTCTTCCCTTGATAGTACATTCTTATCTGTTTTATCCATTCCATTTTACAGTTTGTATACTGCTATCAGGTCACCTCTTTCCCTTCTTTCCTCAAGTGTTGGCAAATTCATTTCTTCCAGCCTCTCTTCGTACGTCCTGCCTTCTAACTCTGGAACCATTTTCGTTGCAATTCGTTGTATTCTTTCTATTTTCTTTATATGTTTTTTTCTTATGTGGAGACCATACAATCGCAGCATATTCCATTTTTGGTCTAATCATTGTAGTGATAATCTTTTTCATCATTTTTTTATCCTTTTACATTAAAAGGGTACTGGCTAAGGGAAAACAAAAATAAGTAAAAAAAAAAAATCCCGCTTTTCGCCAGACCCTGTAAAGAGGACAGTAGGAGAATAGAAGCAAGGGGTGGAGATCCAGTTAACATTAGAGGTGTCTTGACACTCCTCTTTTGAAAGAGTTTAAGTCATAGGCAGGTGGAAAAACAGACAAAGAAAGAGAGTTCCAGAGTTTACCAGTGTAAGGGATGAAAGAGTGAAGATACTGGTTAACTCTTGCATTAGGAAGATGGACAGAATAAGGATGAGAAGTAGAAAGTCTTGTGCAACGAGGCCGCGGAAGGGGGGGAGGCATGCAGTCCATGCAGTCCATCCGTACCGTAAGCCTTCCGAGAATCAAGACCAGAGAGGGCCTGGAAAATGTCATAATAAAGAATTTTGATTTTAGGGATGAAGTAGTCAAAGGGTGGAGGAGTAGGAGGAATATGCCCAGTATCATCCAAAGTAGAGTTGGTAGCAAATTTTTGAGCGAAGAGTTCAGCTTTAGAGAAAGAAGAGACAGCTGTGGGGCCATCTGGTTGAAGTAAAGGAGGGAAAGATGAAGAAGTAAAATTGTTAGAGATATTATTGGCTAGATGCCAGAAATCACGAGAAGAGTTAGAGTTGGAAAGACTTTGACATTTTCTCTTGATGAAAGAGTTTTTAGTAAGTTGGAGAATAGATTTGGCATGATTACGGGCAGAAATATATAGGGCATGAGTTTCAGCAGATGGATGGCTATGGTACCGTTTGTGAGCCGCCTCTCTATCATTGACAGCACGAGAATGTCACGTCGCTCTCTGTTTTAATAGATGTCTAGGGGTATCTAAGAGCCAGTGACAAACTTATATTTATATCTATTATAATTCAAATCTCCCGAGTACTTAATAACAATGTGTGTCCGTCACAGTAATATGTATATGGCTGAAATGCAGTGTGCCAAACACAGAAAGCCAAAGTATACACAATACTTATAACAAGTGGACACCTCCTGTCCTCTGTTACCAATCTCCAACCAGTCACAACTCCAACCAAACATAACTCCAACCAGTCACAACTCCAACCAACCTATACCACTCCAACCAGTCACAACTCCAACCAAGGTATACCACTCTTCCTATCAATCTCCAACCAGTCACATACCTGTTTCCCCACGTGGACCTCCACCACGTTTCAGGACTTCAGTCCTCGCCAACCAGACAACTCCCGCCTCCGTGACCCAGAGAGATAGCCGTGACCCCGCTCCCCTCCTTATATATGACCCACCCCCTTTGTGACCTGGAATGCCCTCACGCAACTGTGTTCTTCCGCGCCTCCGCGAACTACGTGGCACGTACACCTACCCAACATTTCCTTCATACAATTACATAACATATCACTTATCTTATCTTACCTACTGTATGTATAACTTAACCTACATAACAACTAATGTCCCCAACAAACCTTTACTAACCCCATACAACCTAATCTATACTTATACACTACATGGCACCCTGGAGACATCTCGCCCCGCATGCTTCTCGCCAAGATGCTAACATAAGCCTAATGCGGGATCCGCCATCTTCTTACAGCTTCTCAGTTAGATGCACATGTCACATTCAAATACCATACTACACATCATTATACATATCACTACAAGAACAAGCAGAGTTAAACCAGGGCTATTTAGCTTTAGTATTGGAGAAAGTATGAGGAATGTATAGCTCCATGCCAGAGATAATCACCTCTGTTATGCGCTCGGCACATAGAGAAGGATCTCTGACATGGTAGCCATAATCATCCCAAGGAAAATCAGAATAGTACTGCCTCAGGTCATCCCACTTAGCAGAATTGAAATGCCAGAAGCACCTCTGCTTAGGCGGGTCCTGAGGCTGCACTGGAGTGATAGGACAGGTAACGGAAATAAGATTGTGATCGAAGGAGCCCAACGGAGAGGAAAGTTTAACAGAGTAAGCTGAAGGGTTGGAAGTTAGGAAAAGATCAAGAATGTTTGGCGTGTCTCCAAGGCGGTCAGGGATACGGGTAGGGAACTGCACTAGCTGCTCTAGGTCATGAAGGATAGCAAAGTTGAAGGTTTGTTCACCAGGTTGGTCAGTGAAAGAAGATGAAAGCCAAAGCTGGTGGTGAACATTGAAATCCCCTAAAATGGAGATCTCAGCATAAGGAAAGTGAGATAGGATGTACTCCACTTTGGAAGTCAAATAGTCAAAGAATTTTACATAGTCAGAGGAATTAGATGA
>JAPQNM010000002.1:14944628-14954628 GCA_029783475.1 Metacarcinus magister | reverse complement strand
GTGTCCTCTCTTCCCGGTTCCCTTAGTGTCTCATTTACACAAGAGAGCAGCTGCAGCCTGCCCTCTAAAGACAACTTCTTCTACTACCTACATAACATTACTACACCTTACACTTTTACACTCTCTTCAAATCAAAATTTTAAAATGGCTTCACCACACCCAGCCTCGGAGTCCCCATCTGGGGAGGGGACCACAAATGTCCCTAGGTCGGACTGCCTCTCTGCTGACGACCTCGGGTGTCTTGACACTTCCTCTAATACTTTTACTCTCGATTTCTGTAACATTCGTGGCCTTAGATCTAATTTCCAATCTGTGGAACACCATCTCTCCTCCACTAAACCTCATCTTCTCTTCCTAACTGAAACACAGTTGTCTGTGACTACTGACAGCAGCCCCTTCTCTGTTCCCTCCTACTTTCTCTATCCTCATTTTCAATCCAAAGCTGGCTGTTGCGCATATGTGCGTAACGACATTACTTGCTTTCGTGCTCAAAATCTTGAATCTTCAGAGTTTTCTACCATCTGGCTAAGACTTCAATGTCACTCTCTAACTAAATTAATCTGTGCTGTATATCTCTCACCTAATTCCTCTGACTATGTAAAATTCTTTGACTATTTGACTTCCAAGGTGGAGCACATCCTATCTCACTTTCTTTATGCTGAGATCTCCATTTTAGGGGATTTCAATGTTCACCACCAGCTTTGGCTTTCATCTTCTTTCACTGACCAACCTGGTGAACAAACCTTCAACTTTGCTATCCTTCATGACCTAGAGCAGCTAGTGCAGTTCCCTACCCGTATCCCTGACCGCCTTGGAGACACGCCCAACATTCTTGATCTTTTCCTAACTTCCAACCCTTCAGCTTACTCTGTTAAACTTTCCTCTCCGTTGGGCTCCTCCGATCACAATCTTATTTCTGTTACCTGTCCTATCACTCCAGTGCAGCCTCAGGACCCGCCTAAGCAGAGGTGCTTCTGGCATTTCAACTCTGCTAAGTGGGAAGACCTGAAGCAGTACTATTCTGATTTTCCTTGGGATGATTATTGCTACCATGTCAGAGATCCTTCTCTGTGTGCCGAGCGCATAACAGAGGTGATTAGCTCTGTCATGGAGCTATACATTCCTCATACTTTCTCTAATACTAAAGCTAAAAAGCCCTGGTTTAACTCTGCTTGTTCTCGTGCTGTCAATGATAGAGAGGCGGCTCACA
Organism: Metacarcinus magister; assembly: GCA_029783475.1. Taxonomy (NCBI): domain Eukaryota; kingdom Metazoa; phylum Arthropoda; class Malacostraca; order Decapoda; family Cancridae; genus Metacarcinus; species Metacarcinus magister. The sequence continues at coordinate 14,953,418 of JAPQNM010000002.1, read as the reverse complement.
AACGGTACCGTAGCCATCCATCTGCTGAAACTCATGCCCTATATATTTCTGCCCGTAATCATGCCAAATCTATTCTCCAACTTACTAAAAACTCTTTCATCAATAGAAAATGTCAAAATCTTTCCCACTCTAACTCTTCTAGTGATTTCTGGCATCTAGCCAATAATATCTCTAACAATTTTACTTCTTCATCTTTCCCTCCTTTAATTCAACCAGATGGCCCCACAGCTGTCTCTTCTTTCTCTAAAGCTGAACTCTTCGCTCAAACCTTTGCTACCAACTCTACTTTGGATGATACTGGGCATATTCCTCCTACTCCTCCACCCTCTGACAACTTCATCCCTAAAATTAGAATTCTTTATTATGACTTATATATATATATATATATATATATATATATATATATATAAATATGTGTATGTATATATATATATATATATATATATATATATATATATTTATATATATATATATATATATATATATATATATATATATACACACACACTTATATATATATATATATATATATATATATATATATATATATATATGTGTGTGTGAGTGTGTGTGTCTATATATATATATATATATATATATATATATATATATATATATATATAAATATGTGTATGTATATATATGTATATATATATATATATATATATATATATATATATATATAAATATATATACATATATATATATATATTTATGTATGTATATATATATATATATATATATATATATATACATATAAATATATATATATATATATATATATATATATAAAGATATATATATATATATATATATATATATATATATATATATAATATATATATATATATATATATATATATATATATATATATATATATATATATATATATATATATATATATATATATATATATATATAGGTGGTGGTGCAGTGGTCAGCGTTCGGGCAAGGGAGCCTAGGATCCCGGGTTCAAATCCCCGATATCCGCTGACCATTTTTCAATATTTGATATCACCGCCTAGTGGCCAAAGACTACCCAAATTGCTGCCATACTGTCCTCAGACGGGATTTACAACGTTAATATGCATCTGAGGCTGTAGCAGTAATAAGCCTCACACGTTCTCAACATATTCAAGAGAGAACGTAAACATTCGAGGCGTCACTATAAAAATTCTAAAACCTACACCAAATAAAAGCGAGGCAAATCCATCTGTGCCTCCATATGCCTACTGGTGCCAACGGTTGATGACAGAAAAAAAAAGAAAAAAAAATATATATATATATATATATATATATATATATATATATATATATACATATATATATATATTTTTTTTTAAACAATTTGCCTTAAAGTCATATATCTTGGCTGTGTGGCATATATAAGGTTACTGAACCCTATTGTTTACGGAATATTTCTAAAGGGATGAATTCCCATAGTATCTATAATTTCCCCATCAACTTTCCTCTTCCGACCTTGGGAGGTGAGGTAGGTGTACTGCAGGGTGAACAGGCTGAAGAAAATACAAATTTATTATTCTTGCTGATCGTACACTTCTTTTCCAAATATATGATAGTTTTCTAGAATTATCCAAATTTTATTATGGATTCCAAGTTTATTCTTCTGCAACTCTAGCACGTCTCCAGATTTTTTATACCATCCACTTTGCTGGAGTCCGATTAGCAAATGGTGTTTTTCAATCGTTCTTGATTCCCATCGTCCTTGTTGATGCAGGGATAACACCACTCGACGGCATAGACAAGCTGTGATAGCCCAATTTGGGCACAGGGAACAGAGCTTTCAGGCAGTCCTACCTTCTCCATCCTGTCGGACTCCTCCCTTGATCACGTGTTCTGAGCTCATCCGAGATACCCACAACTTTTCAGTTTCCGAAGAAGGATGCTTCTTGGTTAGCTGTCCCTTCCCCAACCTTGCGTATCGGCAACCAAACCTCTCTTTGTAGCGCCGTGTGAGTTTCCCCCAGTATGTTCGCATCTGCATTCATGTATAGCTGCTGTTTTGTAGTCAATCGTCAGTTTATCGTCAAGGACTGTCATAGCTCTAGGCTGTATTCAGATACCACTTTATGGTGCTTTCCTATCATTATAGAATACATTATTACTTGTTCATTTCCCTGTATAACGGAACACGAGTTGGTTTTTCTATTCAAGGGAGTTTAAATTATCGTTTTCCTAAGCAATTAATTTCAATTTATCATCATTGCAGGATTATGTCTATGACAGAAGCTGGATTGTACAACTACTGGAACATGAAGACAATCCACAATTCCAGCGCATGTGAGCGGGTGGCGACCAAGATGACAGTTAGTTCGTCTCTCTCCCTAAAGCAGTGCTGGGTAGGGGCTTTGTGACTTGGGAAGTTCTGAGTAAGCGTCTTGTGACTTAGGCAATGATGAGTACAGGCTTCTTGAGTCAGAATCAGGCGATGTTAGGTACACTACGGCCTTGTGACTCAGGCTGTGATGAGTACAGGCTTCTTGAGTCAGAATCAGGCAATGTTAGGTACGCTATGACCTTGTGACTCAGGCAGTAATGAGTACAGGCTTCTTAAATCAGAATCAGGCGATATTAGGTACGCTACGGCCTTGTGACTCAGGCAATGATGAGTACAGGTTTCTTGAATTAGATTGAGGCGATATTGGATACGCTATGGTCTTGTGACTCAGACAATGATGAGTACAGTCTTCTTAAGTCAGAATCAGGCGATATTAGGTACGCTACGGCCTTGTGATTCAGGCAGCGTTGGCAAGGACCTCAGGCAATGTTCGATTGGGGCCTTTTGACTCAGACAAAATTGGATTGTGACCCAACGACTTAAGAAGTCCTGGATAGGGCCTTTTTTATTCAGATAGTGGTTGGTATGGGGTTTGTAACTCAGGCAGTGATTGTTATGCGCCTTGTGACTCAGGTAGTGCTGTGTAGTTGTCTTGTTGTGACTCAGATAACGCTGAGCAGATGGTCTTGTTGCGCAGGCAGTGTTTGATAGGGGTCTAGTTGGGACTCAGTGGTGTGTAGGAGTCTTCTAACTCAGGCAGTGTTGGTTAGGGGTCTTCTTATGACTCAATACGGTGTTTGATATCTTGTCACTCATCGGTCTTGGTTAGGGGCATTGTGACTAAAACATTGTTTGGTGCCTTGTGACCAATACATTGCTGGATAGGTGTTTTGTGACTGAGGCAGTGCTCTTGTTGTAATTTAGGCAATGCAAATAGGGGTCTTGTGACTCAGATAGTGCTGGGTAGGAGTTTTATTATTCAGACAGTGCTAGGTAGTTTTTCTTTTTTTACTCAGTGCTAGATATAGTTGTTGTGATTGCCTTGTGACTCAGGCAGTTCTATGGATAAGTATTTTGAATCAAGCAGTTAGGGGTAAAGTTCTTATCTTGACTCTGGCAGTGCTGGACTGGTGTCTTGTCACTCAGGCAGTGTTGAGTACAGGCCTTGTGACTAAAACAGTGGTTAGTAAGGAAAGGCCTTGTGAATCAGACATTGCTGAGTAGCGGTGTTAATGTGCCTTAGACATGTACTAAGAAGAGGTCTTATTTTGACAGTGGTAGGGACATTCTGTATCACTCAACCATTCCTTCATGTTATTTTTCCTTTCATTTGATGTTGGTGGAGCTACCTGGTGACAAATTAGCTAAGGTGAATAAAATTGAATATAGCAATTTATTTTATAATTGAACGCACTAGGTAACGTGTTTCATTGTTTGATACGTGTATTAGTGACATGTGCAAAATATCAACAATGTTTAAAGTAGTGATATCGATCACATAAAAACTCTATATTCCGTAGGGCATGGTAGTATTTTCCGCAGCAGGGCTGGTGGTGGGTCTCGTTACTCTATGCATGGAAGTGATGCTCGCTGGAATTTTGCGTCACTGACAGCAGTGATGGTGAGCCCATTCCTTCTTGTGCATGTGCATGTGTGTGTGCATGTGTGCGTAGCTAGATCCAAAGACAAATTGGATATAACCAAATTTTATATGTAAGAACAGCAGCACGATGCTAAAGATAAATTTTTTAATGCTTGATCTTACACACATTTTTTTTTAAAATTACGCTAGTGAACAATATTCCTAATCTTTTGTGTTATAATGCTAAAATGCATTTCCTTTTTTTGCCATGACATTCAGCATCTCGTTGTGGCAAAGATGTTTCTGAAGCCCGTTCAACGTGTTTTCATCTTTTTACTTCTCTCCGAAATATAGGCTTATTATGACCATGAGTGGCCACCGCCTTCCACTACAGTGTGTATAGGAGACAGCTTCATCGGCTGTGTACTGTTTCCTGTCAATCTAATGGATCAAATATCTGTCAAAATATGAGATAGTACTGCCTCATCACCAAAACTTAGCCATGGAGGAGCGAAACACTTCTGATTTTGATAAAACGATACGTCGGCAGGATCATGCTTTGCTCCTCTTTTGGTGAATATAATGGAATCCTATATAAAAATATTTGTTACAAATAAATAAATGTATAATGAGAATTGATAAAAATGTATTAATTAGTATCAGATTCATTAATACTAACTAATTAGTATGGATATACATATAAATATATATATATATATATATATATATATATGTATATATATATATATATATATATATATATATATATATATTATGTATGTATGTATGTATATATATATATATATATATATATATATATATATATATATATATATTTATTTATATGTATATATATATATATATATATATATATATATGTATATATATATATATATATATATATATATATATATATATATATACATATATATATATATATATATATATATATATATATATTGCTAGGAGTTATTACGATGACGGCTGTTCAATAACTCACCTTTGTTCCTTGAATAACCTCAATGCTTTAACCAAGGTTCACAGAAAAATAAATAAAGATGTTAAGATTAATACACTATTATGTACATAAATACACAAAAAAACAAATATTTGTGATGTGGTAACTGAGGATGATGGTGTACATAGATAAGCAGAATCCACGTGTGAAAGGTGGTAGCACAACGTGTAACGTCTGACGAGGTTCCACTCCTCATAGCAGCCATACAGCAATGCCAGAAAACCACTATCAGGTACAATGCACACCAGCCAACGAGCATGTAAGTGGGGTCTCTAGCAATGGCTATGTGTGAAGGATCAGGCAGTCAAAATCTTCATCACCTGAGAAGCAAGACTTTACTTCGGTTTGGAACTTCATGTAAAGAGACTGAAATAGAGTTCGAAGGTGAGTGAATACAACGATATGGCGCAGAGACAAAAAAAAAAACCCATGAACAATAAATAGCCTTGTTGGCGTACTGCATTGCAATGTGCATCAGTAAGTGTGAGTATCGGCGTGCGTTAAAGTGTTATGAAGTAAGAAAACACAAATTCATCATCATTCATGTTAATGGAAGATATGTAGGGTTTAATAAATTTTTGGGTCGGGAAGGATTCGCTGATTCTACCACGTTTGTTAAACCAGAAAGAGCACTTGTCGCGAAAGCCATGTTAGGTATTTTTATTCAGAATATTTTCTTCTAGAAAACTCACTAGCTAATCTCGTGTTAAAGTAGTTTCCATTTATTTACCAACTACGGTTGTGAGATTGATTGGTCTGTAGTTGTTCAATAGCGCCTTGTCTCACTGAATTTTTATAGATCTAACATTATCCAGTTTCCAAATGTCTGGAACTTTCCCCAAATTTAAAGATATTTACAAAAGTATCGCTAGAGAATTGCTGATATGAAACTTTGCCTCTTTCAACCCTCGCTGCAATGCATTCAAGATCAGGAGTTTAATTTAATTAAATTTTATCACGTGCTTTTATTATTGCGTCCTTCATGAAGTCGCAATCACTTAATAGAATTAAGTTAGGTTGAGCTGGGGTCATTTCTTGGATTCCATTGGTGTCTCTAACGATGGAAGCTGATGCAAGGTAATCATATAATGCTTCGGCCTTCTCTAATTATTTACCTGCTACTTCACCGTTTTCTAGGAGATGTGAGCCAATATCTCTTATGATAACTTTTTTTTATTATGTATGTCTCTGTAAAGTTCTTTGGTGTTGGATTTAGTTTTAATTATAATATGTATTTCGAGATTTTTCTTACTCTGTCTTATCATCGTTTTTTATTTAATGTCTCGGTCTTTCGTAATCTATCTGATCTTTTTGTTTTTCGATAAGAAATATTTACTTTACGCGCATTTTTTATGCAATAATCCTGACTCAATTTGATTATTCCATCACTTTATTTTTTTGTTATTACGCGAACGTCTTTGCAGACTAGAATGCATTACTTAAAGGCCCCATTTAAGATGTTTTAGAATTTTGTTCATGATTCATTCATATCCGTTGCGCAACGTCCCTTACTAAAAAAAAATTTACGCTCCAATCAGGATCTGCCAAAATGGTCCTTAATTTGGGATACCATGCTCCCTATAGCTACTTTTGCCTATAACACATTTCACAGAAGTCCCTTTTGAAATAATGAAAGAAGAGAAAACATGGTATATATTTGATGACTAAAAGCAGGAAATGGCAACTAAAGCTAGTAGAGTTTATCCTAGATGCCAGCAATATTTAGAGGAAGCTAAATTAATGTTACAGAGAAAACAAAATAAGAGAGCAAAAATAGAGATAATTCAAATAGGAGACAGAGTTTATGTAAAACAAGTACCAAGAAAAGGGTTATCTTCAAAACTACAGCCAGCCTACAATGGTTCATTCAGAGTGTTAGATAAAGTAAGTGATGTAGTAATAAAAGGAAGAAATATTAGATCCGGCAATATAAAGACATTGCATACAGATAGATTACGTGTTATGCATGAAGATAATATTACACCACATTTAAATCCTAATGTGAAGAGAGCATATCCAGTACATGACAATGGTGAAACAAGAGAGACAAGAATAAGCCTTCAACCCGTAGACCCATATCAGTTTTTTTTCTGAGGATACAGATGATAATTCATTGGATAATTCAATGGATAATTCAATGGAAAATTCAATGGAAAATTCAATAGAAGAAAATAGAGCCCTAGCACCTCATGCCTAACATAGATATAACTTACGGTCAACTTCACATGTCCCTGACTTGCCACAAATTATATCTAAACCTGTAGAATATACATAAGATGTATATTAGTAATTTATTATTGTTCCAGATTTTCTACCTCTGCCTTGGAGTTATATACTCCATGAGTGCCCTATAAGAGTCAATTGTTCGGCCAGGCATGAGATTCACGCCCGAGTTCAAGTTAATTCTGACCGAAAATAATTACATTGTTCTGTTTAAAATAAGGATTGATGATATAACTGAACCTGTTAGAAAAGCTGAAACCTTACAGCCAATATCATCCACAATCTTGATCAAGTAAAAGATAATAATTTCATGAGTGATTTAATTCTTTGACATGTTTTTGAGTTTGATTCAAAATTTAAAGAATTGCATTTTGCTATGAATGATTTTTTAATTCACATATTGGGTTATAACTTAAATGATTCCTGGAAAAATAGACATACCAGAGATGCTTTAAATATTGTAGGATCAATTGCAAATATTCTTTTTGGTATAGCAACACAAGACCAAATCGATCACATACACGAGAAATTGCAATCTCTCTGAATATTACTCAAGGTGACTTAACCAATGTAAGTACACCAAGCATTAGATAAACTGGAAACGGCTACGAGAATGACTGAAAAACACGTTAAATGCTAAAATAATTTAAACAAATCAAGAGTTGCTCATGTTGGAAACTCTTTTACATGTACAATTAGCTTTAAGTGTTATCTCTGCGGATTACATCAATTTAAGAATTGGGTTACAAACCATGATGGAAACCCATGTTTCTCCACACATTGTTACTAACACTGTTATTTAAATTATTGGATGATGTTTATCTTAAAACTATTGGATTGTTATTACCTCCTAAACCAGATTTTTTAGGTTTACATAGAGCCGCTATTCGTATTGTTCATAAGACTGCATTAGATGGATTGAGTTTTTACTTACTTATTCCTCTCAGAGGTGATCCCATAGACACTGTTGATATCTTAGGAATGAATTCTTTACCATATCCTATTCCACATACTAATGCTTTCATCTTACATTCTACATCAAAGCATTATTTGGTTATTAGTGAGTCTAGAACTCATTATTTTTTAATAGATGGTTTTAATGTATGTAGGAAATATGATGATTTATTGATTTGTCCACCTCTAGGACCTATTTATAATAGAAACACTGATTGTTGTGAATTAGTTTTGTTTCTTGAAAAACAATCTGTATTTAAACTTTGCAAAACACAGATTGTTAAGGACTTTCCACCTATATTCATTAAAAATGTCTAAGGATGGATTTATGCAACTAGTAATCTAATTGACATTACTTTGAATTGTGTCAACCAAACTATTCCAAAGTCCAGGCATATGTTAAATGGCCCTGGCATATTAGAAGCTGGTCATGGTTGTAATATCCATAGCGATACATTCTCACTTCAAGTTATACAATCACATGTAACAATGGTACCCTTAAATATCAAGCCATACCCTTTCTCGTTGCCTCTTCCCTTCACAACATGGGAACTTGGATTTCTCATGAATGTCACTAATATCACCCTACCCAGCAGTACTCGATTGGAGCCTTTACCCCTCAACAACTGCATTGACCAATTGCAGTCAATACTGAAACAGCAGAATACCAACGAAGAACTTCCGCAATGGTCACGAATGGGTATCACGGTGTT
>JAPQNM010000002.1:14932128-14937128 GCA_029783475.1 Metacarcinus magister | reverse complement strand
TCCTGGGAGGAGAATAACTTGATAATAGTAACAATGTGTTGTCTCAATATCAAAGCACTAGTTATGGTGGAGGAGGAGGAAAACAAGCCGAAGGGCTGATATTTACAAATGTATTGATACAAGGCCACCAAGTATGTGTTTCTATCTATACTATACCTAACTGTTCAGGCAATGGGCTAAAGTCAGTCTCAATCTGTCGTTACGTAATAGGCCTGCCACTTAAGGCACAATCACATCAAGCTGACGACCTGTTTGCGGCCACCTGCGACCAGGGGATCGTGGAAAGTAGCAGGTCATCTTGGGAAGTCGTTGTTAGTCGCAAATAAGGTCGTAAGTGGTCGCCAGAGCAAGACTGGTCTCTGGTGGTTGTCGATGTTACATCGACAACCACCTGCGACCAATTTGGTCGGCAGAGATTCTTCCGAAGGTCGACCCCCAGACGGCGATCGGTTGACTATCGATAGCCGATTGGTGACCGATTCGTGACCGACCGAAACTTGAAACCACTGGCGACACGATTGTTCACCAATGGCAACACACTCGCCCATCATTGGCGACATGGTCGTTCGTCATTGGCGACACCCTCGTTCACTATTGGCGACACACTTTCCTCGCCTACCATAGTCGTCCCCAGGCCCTAGCACTCCATTCATGCCATTACGTCGAGCCCGTCCATCTTCACATATGGTGCACATAGACCTTCCTGATTTTCCATCTCCAATGGTCCTTCAATCGCTCGCGCCCTCACAGGACCTCCAGGAACTGGTATCTCAGCTCTGGGACCTGATTAGTCACTCTAAAGGACAAAAGAGAAAGAGGAATCATTTCCCTTCCCCTTCCTCATCTTTCTCTTCGTTCTTCGAGGACAAATGTTCTCAGGAATCCTTCCGTGGTTCGGAATTCATAGTTTCCGACGAACAGCCAAGGAAATCTCACTCTCCAGGTTTTGGAAGCCTAACCTTTCCGCTTCCACCTTCTAATGCTACCACAGGTCCCTCTATTCTCTCTCCTCTTCACGAGGTTCCTCCGAATAGACTTGAGATGGCCTTCGACTGGGTTGAAGTGCCTTGCAGAGCAAACCTGGATTCTCTGCCCTGGTACCTAGTACAGATGTTGAGGTACGGGTAACAGTGGGACATGTTAGACAGGAGTAGTACCGTAGGATATGTCTCTCGAAGAGGGATTCGCAACCTTCTTTTACCAGTGGTCTCAACCTCCTTAGCACTATACTGCCTTGAACCCGGCTACCTCAGCAAGTGTGGCTTCCAATTCACTCAGCAAGAAAATGGCTTAGTTGGGAGGCCAGCGTTTTGTACGCTGGCCCAAATTGAAACCTTGTCCTAACTCAGTGTGGGCTACGGCAGTAGCTCTGTCGGAATCTGCCACTTCAGCGTTGACACCCCTTTCCTTCTTCCCGGACGCCAACACACTGGACACTATGTTAGCCTTTTTTCTGTTGGCTTCTCCGCTTACCCAGTCTGACCTCCCATGGCAAGCTCAGCAGGCGTCCAAATCCTCGCTGACCAGAGACTACAGATAGGGGCAGCCAACTGGCCACACTCGGAATCTCCACCCTAAGTGGACTTTCCCAATTTTCACAATGGATACAAGAACTGACAGAAAAGTTTGACTCTTTACCAAAAGAAGAGATTCATTCTATTTGCCTAGCCTAGCAGGCTCAAGGCTGAATCTTTGAAAGGAAGCCTTTAAGAACAAGGCTAAGGAGATCCATTTGGCCAAAAACTGATCTCGGAGTCAGCTCTTCCAAATGTTTTGTCCTCTCAGCCTCTAGTTTTCAATCTGGCTATACCACCAGCTGATTTCAGGACCACGGAGGATGAGAGGATGGCTTGAGGGAGCCTCATATCAACGTCCGGGAGCTCCAAGTAGCCCTCCGGTTCCTCCTAGCTCCAAAAAAAATGCGTGACACAGGGGTTGCTTTTGAAATGGACAGTTTGGCGGCGGTCTACTGCCTCAACCGCCAGGGTACCTCCAGAACAGAACTCCTGCTGACACTGTCGGAGAGGATCTTCTAGGAGTCCCACAGCAGACCTCTCCATCTTTCAGCTTCCCATCTTCCGGGCGTAGAGAACTCTTGGGCGGACGCACTGTCCAGATTCCAGGGCACATCAGTGGAATAGCAGCTACGCCTGTAGATAATCAGGTCACTTCTCGACCGTTGAGGAGCTCCGGAAGTGGATTTCTTTGCCTTTCCTTCCACGGCTATGTTGCTTCTTTACCTCGCCAGAGATGGTAGATTCCCGATTGGAGGTCCGGACGCTTTTTCCGAGGAATGGAACAGGTGGAAGTACATCTACCTTTCTCCTACACCGTCGACAAGTGTTCTACTCAGAATCTGCCTCCTTCTCCGCACCTTCGGGGGAAGAGTACTTCTGTTAGCTTCATGGTGGCCAGTTCAGCCGTGGTTCACAGAATTACAAAGTTGGTATCCCAATCCGCTGATGCTGGGGAACACTCGCCTAGTGAACAAGCTGTCGGCCAAGCTGCAGACTTCTCTCCGCCTACATGCGTGGAGTTTTTGCGCAGGGTCTTAGAGAGGAAGTACCCTTCAGTGGTGGTATAAGACATGCTCTGTGTCATGTAACTGTCCTTTATCAGGCAGTACGAATCTTGCTGGAAAGCTTTTCACTGGTACAGCTTTCTACCGTTTTGGAGAGGAATGTGCTCCGCTTCCTCTTTTTGTTGGTTCATGAGTAGGACAGGGCTCTTCCCACAATAGCAGCCCACTTGGTGGCTCTGTCCGACCCCTTGGTGTATGATTACGGGATCAGGATTGATTCTAGAGCAATTATTTTGCTAAATTGGGACCTATTCCACCTCAACAGGAGCGTCCCTTGTGGTCTCTCAAGAAGGTCCTAGACCATCTCCAATCAGCTCCCTTCATGCACCAGCCTTTGTTACCACTTCTTCTACAGAAGGCTCTCTTCTTGATGGCATTGGCTTCTAGGCTTAGATCTTCCCAACTCAAAGCGCTCACGCGTTTTCCTCAGTGGACTTCCTTGGCTGAGGACAATTCATGAGTATCTCTAGCTCCTTCACCCAAGTTCTCAGCTAAGAATGAGCGGGAAGATTATCGCTTTCAGTGATGGTTCCGTCTGGCGTCCTCAGGGATTTTCACATCCTTTGTGCCCTGTTGCCGCTCTAAGGAGATACGTAGATGCCACTAAGGAGGCTCCACTCTAATCCCTCTTTTACTCGTGGGAGGGTAAACAGCTAACTTTCCGCAGATTAGCAATGATCCTCAGGGATCTAATCAAAAAGGCTGACCCTGGCAATGCATCCCGGGCTCATGATGTTAGGGGGGTCGCCTCGTCTCTAGCCTTTCTCTTACTTGATCGTAAGGAGGACACCTGGCACCACCCTTCGCGGCCAGGAGCGCCGAGGGTCCCTTAAGGCTTCAGGTAATTTGTTACTGATGTTACTGGTGGTGAGTTAATAGAGGTTTTGGGTTCCTATACCTGAGACTTATATTACCCTGACTGACGACCCTTCGCTTTTGGAAGGTAGCACTGTGTACTAGCTGAAAGAGTCTCACTAAAATGACGGCTTTGACTTCGGTGAAAAGCCTATTTTGGGGGGAGATGCACATCGAGTTTCCCGCCCGGGATTCTCCGCTCCTCTCCTCTCTTTTCAGGGTCTGTGGTATCACTGAATGATGAATATTGGAACCCTGCTTCATTCCCACAAGATGCTTCGGGACTTGTTTGTATTACTCCATTGCTTCACAACCGGCTAGTTGCAACCTAGTTATTTCTAGATGTTTTATTGGTGGTACTCTGCACGTATACATCCTCCAACTACATGTATGGGGGTATTTTGTTACTACTATAGCACTGTGCACTAGCCTCACTCGTCTCCCCAAAAAAAGGCTTTTCGCAGAAGGCTTCAAAGCTGTCATTCTACCTATATAGAGCCTCTGCACCTGACGTCACACCCAGATCCAGAATGTAAACAACCGCCATGTTTGTAGGCTACCCGACCAAATTATTGGGGGTACAATTACAAGAAAACATCGTAAGACTTGCAGAAAATTTACCATTTTCAACAATGGTAACTAGCTGTTGTGCATACAAATGTCACACCAGGCATGAGTAGGTTATGGGGAGACATTTTTACAAGATTCCAGCAGAAAAAGAAACCCCTGAGAAATAGATTTCTGCATTAAACAGAGCCCAGAGCAAAAAGTCTCATAAGCGGTGGGATGCCAAAGGAAGTCATTGGCGAGTGTGCAGTGATCACTTTGTTGGAAGTGTATAGTAATGAAAACATCTGGCCACTATGATAATGTGGTTTTACTTTACAGCTACTATTCCAGCTCTTTTTTTCTCTCTCTTTCCCTATGACTATACATAGTGTACTCAATACATCTGTGAAGGTTTTAAGCGGTGCTCACCATTATTTACCTCGCAAAACGTCTTTGAAGTTATGTTATGTTATGTTGGTCAGATTAGGTTAAGTTATGGTTAGGTTAAGGTTGTTAGGTTAGGCTACGGTTAGGTTATGGTTAGGTTAAATTAGGGTGAAGACTAGAAAGACGACCAAGTCTGTTTTTTGGACAAAGCAATTTTTTTCTGATATATTTTGATGTGTTTTGAATTAATCTGATGTTTGTTTGTTATGCCATTCATTTTTTTTTCACAAGTTAAAAATTGCAACAAAAAAGTCAGATTAATTCAAAACCATCACAATCAATAAGAAAAGAATTGCTTCAAGTAATCCTGAGCAAACCTAATTAAACCTAACCTAACCTATTGGGTCGTCTTACGAATCTTTACCTAGTTTAGGTTTGGTTTGGTTTAGGTTTTGGTTTGATTACGTTAGGTTAGAGGCTTAGGCTTAGAGAACGTGCGGTACCACGTTCCCTGAGAACGTGGGTCGCGCAGCCATAACTTATGTAATTTTGTTTTTATTATATTTTTCATTATTCTATGTATAATTTTATATGTTCTTTATTTGTGTATTTCTTTTTATATTATTAT
>JAPQNM010000002.1:14814277-14932028 GCA_029783475.1 Metacarcinus magister | reverse complement strand
GGGGAGTGATGTTGGAACCCAAAAGCAATATTTATGAAACACATGATAAAAGAATTAATGAAGGAACAGAGGATACAGAGCAGTAAGGAACTAGAGTTACGAGAGGCCCCATGAGTATTACCTGGTGATAGGTAGTGCTCGTATTGCTAGTTGGTCTACTGGCAAGATAAAAGTCATTACCAGTTAAGGTTATTTTATTAAGGTTTATTGTACAATTAATAAGTATATACATAGCATACATATTTACATAGTTACATACATACACATATAATATACATTAAAAAATTATACAAAGCGGGCATCAGCCCGCCGGTGTCGGGTATCGACCCGTCTAGGTCAGGGAGGCAGGCTAGGCCGCGCGTGACCTGACTGGAGGTGAGTGGGGGGATGAGGAATCCCACCCTCGGTGGTGAGACATCTGTCCCCCGCTTGGGGCGGGGGTAGGTCAGCGCGGGGGGGTGCTGCCCTTAGCACCTCTAGCAGCGCTTGTGTCGGCGTGTGGCGGACCATGAGAGCGGCCTTGGTTTCACGCCTCCTCAGCATGCCGCCTCTTGTAGGGCGGGTAGCAGCCGCTGACACTGGCCTGAGGCGAGCGGTGGCAGGGCAGGACAGGAGGTAGTGCACTAGAGGGCGCCGAGCGTGACCTTCACAGTGCTCACATGTCCGTCTCCCGAAGTCGTTGTAGAGCTCCTCCAACGTGCAGTAGCCCAGTTTCAGACGCTGAAGGAGTACACCGTCTGCTCTGGGCTGCTGTAGGGCGGCGTCAAGTGGGAGGTAGTCGGTGGCTGCAGCATACCAGGCCGCCTGCCTCTTGGTCTGCTCCAGTTCCTGGTGCCCCTGGTGGACTTGGTGGGCTGCGTCGCGCCTTGTCTGTGCCTTTGCCTACTGCAGGCTTGGACGCACATGCTTGGTGACGGTGGGGCCTTTAGCTGCTTCCTTGGCAGCCTCGTCGGCAGCCTCGTTGCTTCGTACTCCCACGTGGCTGGGTATCCAATTGAGCCGCACCTGCCTGCCCTGTGCTGTGAGGCTTTGTAGGGTGCCCAGGATAGCGGTGGTGAGGCTCACGTTGTCCTTGTGGTGGGCTTGTTGCAGGGCCTGGAGTCCCATCCGGGAGTCGGTGTGTAGCACTACCGTGGCCTCCCTGCGGTGATGGGCTGGGCAGAATTGCCACTAGTTCCGTCTGGAGGGTGGAACAGTGGTCTGACGTCCTCCACGCCCGTTCCTGACCGCCCGTGACGAAGGCGGCGCCAGTCCTTCCGCTGTCTGGGTCAACAGAGCCGTCGGTGTAATAGACGGTGCTGTCTGGCTCGGTGACCTGTCCAATGGCCATCAGGGCGTGCTGTCGGAACTCAAGGGTGGTACAGTACGCCTTGCTAGCGGGCAGTTGTGTGGTAGTGAACTCTGTCGCGGGTGGCTCCCATGGGGCGGGGAAGTGTAGGTGGGATTAGGAGGGTCAGCCTCTCGCCACAGCCAGCTCCCCGCTTGTCTGAAGAGCCTGACGGCTAAGTAGATGTTGATGAGCCACCTGTAGCCGTGGAGACACTCTATGCCCTGTGATAGGGACAGCCGGAGTCTTCTATGTGCGACACCCTCTACGTCGCGTTGCAGGACTCTGGCCATCCGGCAGGCAGCCATGTATTCCACCCTGGTGATGAGGGGCACAAGTCTGGTCTCGCTTTGCATAACGCAGGCGCTGGACCACCTTGGTGCCCCCAACATGGTCCTCATGGCGTTGTTCTGTACCACCTCCAGTTGCTTCTGCTGGGAACGAGAGTGCGCTATGATGACAGGGGCACAGTAATCCACCAGTGAATGTACCGCGTGCAGGTAGTACAGGCGGAGAACAGAGAAGGTGGCGCCCGCACTCGGCCGCGTCATAGCCCTCATCACGTTTACCGGGGCTTGTGTCCTTTTTCTTAGGTAGGCGAGCTGGGTCGTGAGGGACAGCCGCTGGTCAAGCCACACCCTGAGGTACTGGTAAAAGTCGGTCCAGGCCAGCCCGACTCCCTGGACGCGCAGCTGGTGGGCCGGTTTGGTGTCGCTGATGGCCATGGCCTGGGACTTCGCCGAGATCCTGAGTCCCAGCTCCTCGCACCTGTCGCTGATGAGATCAAGTGTTTGCTGGGTCCTGGTGAGCCTGCAACCCCACCCGGTGACGACGAGAGCAAGATCATCAGCGTAGCTGAGGAGTACGGTGCCCTCCTGGAAGGGCAAAGCAACAAGCTGCTCTATTAGAAGGTTGAACAAGAACGGGCTGAGGATGTCTCCCTGGGGCGTCCCGTTCTCGAAGCTCCTGTAGGAGGATTTGTGGCCCTGGAGCTTGACCCTGGCCCGGCGTTGGTGGAGGTAGTCATGGAGCCAGGCGAGCAGTCTTCCTCGAACCCCTTTCCTCACAAGGGAGGCGAGGATAGCGTGAGGGCTGGCCAGCTCGAACGCTTTTTCGAGGTCGAGGAAGACTGTGATTGTGGGCCGGTTGTTGGTGTGAGCCAGCAGGGTGATGAGGCTGTCCGCTGTGCTCATGCCCCTGATGAAGTCTAACATGTTGGGGTGGAGGACTCCCACGCGCCACTGGAGACGAGACAGCACCATCCTTTCTGCTGTTTTGCCTGTGCAGCTGAGGAGGGAGATGGGCCTGAATTTGGTGGGCTTCCTAGGCTTAAGGATGGGCTGTATGTCAGCCTCCTTCCAGACGGGCGGTAAGCGGGCCGCCAGCCATGACGCGTTGATCAAGGCGAGCAGCGCGGCGTCCCCGGTTGGCCCTGCGTGTGCCAGCATGGAGTACGTCACGCCGTCTGCTCCTGCGGCTGTGTATCGATCTCTCTTCTTCGCCTTGGCCAGTTCCTGCAGAGTGAAGGGCTGGTCCGTCGCGTCAGGTTCGTCCTTCGCTTCGGTGATGGCCTCGTCGCGCTGTGGCCGTAGTTGTTGTTGGAGCTGGCGTGTGCGGTGAGGGAGCTGGTCGCTGGAGCCTCTTGTGGTGAAGGAGTCTACCAGCCTTTCTGCCTCCTGGCGTGGGTGGGGGTGGGCGGCTGGGCGGGGTTGAGCTGCACCTGAGGCTGTTCTGAGGCTTCTCCACAGCTGGCCTAGGGAGGTGTGCTGATTGAAGGTGGAGCACCACTCCAACCACTTTGCCTCCTTGGCTCGCAGGGACACCTGCTGTGCGCGGGCCACTACGTCCTGCAGCAACCTCAGGTTGATGGCGTTCGGTCGCTTCTTGTACAGCCTCCTGTGTACGTTTACGCGGTGGTTGTGCTCCCGTACCTCCTCGTTGTAGTACCACCAGTTGGGACGGTGGCGGTGGCTCGAGACACATCTGGGGATGGCTGCTTCTGTTGCCCTCTCAATGGCTGCTGTCAGATCCCTCTCTTGTTGATGCAGGTCAATAGGTGGCTCGTAAGCAGTCCATCATTCGTCGAGGACGGCTTGAAACTTTCCCCAGTCCGCTTTCCTGACGTTCCACCGCGGTGGGGGGAGTGGAGGGACTGGTGGCGCAACAGTAAGGGTAGTGAGAGTCCCGTAGTGATCACTGGTAAGTGTGGGGTGCACCTGCCAGGTAGCGCCGGGGCTCAGGTCACCCGATACAAAGGTGAGGTCAAGCCGTCCCTCACGGATGTGGGTGGCCTCCCCGGTGTTATGGAGGTGGATGTGAGGTATGTCTTCGAGCAAGACTGCCAGGTGATGGCCCATCGTGTTGGTGGGAGACACTGAATGCAGCATAGGGTGATGGGTGTTGAGGTCGCCCGCCACCAGGAGGCTTGAGTGAGAGGCAAGGGCGAGTAGCTCCCCTGCCTCCAGCTGGTGCCTCTGGCTCCTGTATAGGTTGTACACTGTGAGTGGGAGGGGCCCCAGATGGAGCTCCAACGCCACGACCTCCACGCCGTCTCCACAGTGTACCGGGGCGATAATCCTGCGGTGAGGTATGGAGTTCCTTATCAGTGTCACGCAGCCGTGACCGCCTTCCCCTTCCCTGGTGGCCAGAAGCGAGTGGTAGGTTTAGCCGGCCACTCGCCACTCAAAGTCGGCCGTGAGCGTCTCCTGCAAGAGCACGATGTCGAGGTCCTCCTGGAAGACGGCCTGCATCACTTGATGTTTCTTGGGTCGGAGGCCTTGCACGTTCCATTCTAGCATCCTTAGTTTGGGAGCCGCAGCGTGGGTGTTATGGTTGTTGAATGGAACGGTCTTCCACTGGGTGGAGGGAGTGTTGACTGTTCTCCCTCTGTGTTGATGGTGGTGCCGGTTGGCATGCGCCTCCCGTGACAGCAGTGAGCAGCTCGTCGCGGAGGAGTGCATTGAGGTCACTCTCTCTGAAAAGGGTGTGCTCCGAGCGATGAATTAGCCGCTTAATCACCTGTACTAGACGCACAAGGATGGCGTTGACAAGGGTGGTGGTCTCCTCGCTGAGGTTGGTGTTGTCAAGCGAGGGACTGGGGCACGACCTGTCTAGAGGCAGAGCTGTGGATTGCGCTGTTGGCGCGTTGTTGGGAGGGTCGTCCCTAGGGTGGGCGCGTTTTGGGGGTTATGTCTGTTTCTCTCTTCCCTCTGCGATAGAGGCAGTGGGGAGGGAGGAATGTGGGCCTGGTCCGGGGGATTAGCAGTGTTGATGGTGGTATTGGCCCCTCCTCTCGCTGCTGTCTGCTCATCCTGCCTTGACCTGAGCCGCGGGTTCCTGGGGGTTTGGCGGTTGACCCACGCCGGCTGGGCTGGTGGTGGAGCGGGAAGGAAGCGGTTCCTCTGTTGCTGGGGGTGAGCACATGGCTCCTGTTGCTGCTGCTGATGATGAGGGAGTCCACGGGGGCGCTGCTGCAGCTGAGGGCATCCACGTGGTTGTTGCTGCTGGTGCTGCTGAGGTCGTCCACTTGGTTGCTGCTGCTGGTGTTGTTGGCGCCCACGGGGAAGCGGCATTCTCCTGCGTCGCTCAGGTCATTGTGGGTTCCACGCGTGGTGCCTTTTGCCGCAGTTGGGGCACTTTGCGGTGGTGGCCTCGCTGGCTTTGTGGCGCTGGATGCACTCCTCCGTCAGATGGGCCTCACTGCACACACCGCACCTGACGGAGTGCTGACACGTTGCCTGGATGTGGTTGAAGCAGTAGCACTTGTAACACCTCACTGGCGCAAGGTGTAACGGCCCCAGTTGCCCAGGTCCAGCTTGGCTGGCGGTGGCCCCACATGCACTAGCACAACCTTTCTCGTGGCAGTGTTGTCCCTGCCTGTCCGAAGACGCTTGGCGGAGATCACGTGGGGGTGGGCCTCTACTGCTTCGAGGGGGAGGTTGGTGGGATAGCGCTCCGTCACTACCTTGTGCCTCCTCACCTTCGGGTCCAGCAGGACCACCGTGTCGTCCTCCTCAGCGAGGCGCCGCAGGAGTGCCACCGACTCTTCATCCTTGTGGGTGAGGATGTACTCACTTGAGAGATTAGGCCTCACCTCTATCTTCAGGCTTGGATGCTCCCTCTCGAGCGCAGTGATAAACCTGTACGCCTCGGCGGTGGTAACTGGGTTGGCCAGCTTGAACTTTGGGCGGGGGCTGGGGCCTCGGCGGCCCTTGGACACCGTAAGCCAGCCTTCGTTGGTGTAGGCCTCCTGCAGTCCCTCACTCGTGACACTTTGGGCCATATTCTTAGTCCCATCGGGTCCCGCGGATATTCAAATGTCATGCCTCCCGGCCGCATATTCACTAATTGGCAAGCGAGTACCGTACGGTACTCGCTTGCAATTGGTGAATATGCGGCCGGGAGGCATGACATTTGAATATCCGCGGGACCCGAAGGGACTAAGAATACGGCCCTATCACTGATGACGAGTCCACTCCCCACACTGTCACGACTGTCCTCATCACTTGTAGCTTCCTGGGCAAACTCTGGTTCTAAGTGCGTGTAGATTGTTCTACCACAGACGCTGACGGGGAGGGGTACAGTCCTCGCTTCACTGTTTTAAATGTCACTGACATCGGTTCCGGGCCTCCCGGCTCTAACTCGGCCTGGTCGGCCATGGTAACCTCCCTGGGGCAGAGGTAAGTACGTCCTAGAAGTGGAGCAGTTGCGCGCGCGTGGCCTGCTCCGCTCGCTTCTGCTAGCAGACTGGTTAATTTATTAACAAAACTTAGACATTATATATAACAAAAAAATTCTAACAATAAACATTCTAAATTGTATATGCGCACTGTTCTTATACAGCGCGCGTCAAGTCAGCAGTGCACGCTTATATGCAGCGCAACATATTAAATAATCATTACCACAAAAGAAAAATATAAATAAAGAAATATAATGTATACAATGAATATTGAAAAATATTGAAATATATAATTATAATAAAATTATAATAGTTTGGGTTGCAACCGCACGTTCTCTATGAAGCTGGTATAGCAAAGTCTGTTATAGGGGTGACTGCTACATGAGAACCCCAGCTGCAAATTCCTAGAGGATAAGATTGTCAAAACACCTACATCCATCAATGTAGGTTCGGCTAAAAGCCTCTGAGCCCCACTACATGCACATCACCACGGAGAAATGTAAACAACCATTTATCAGGAGGAAAGGTTCACGCGAGTCCCTCACAACCACGAAATGCGACCGCCTATTAATCAAGAGACGAGACTCACACCCTCGAGTCGGGACTACATCACTTGAGCTGAACTGAGAGAAAGAGGCCCACCATAAAGCAGAATTAACTCGGACGTGGTAGAGAGCAGACACACTTTGAAAAGTATCTCTTAGACCCACGCCAGCTCGGCTCGCAGTAGAAACAAGACATCACAGCAAGACGAAGAAACTGAGAAGAGAATACCAGAGCCCAAGAAAACCTAAGAAAAACTTACAAGAAAGAATACAGGGTAAAGGAAAGAAGAAAAACCATAGCAACAAAAAGAGAAGAATAAGGATAACAAAATAAAGAAGAAATCCTTAGTGAAGAAAGAATACAGGGTAAAAGAAGGAAGAAAAGCCCTAGCGACAAGAAAAGAAGAATAAGGATAACAGAATAAAGAAGAAATCCTAAGTGAAGAAAGAATCTAGGGTAAAAGAAGAAAGAAGAACCCTGAAAGAAGAGCAAGGATATAAGAAAGAAGAAAAGTCATTACAACGAAGATTACCAGGAAACAACAGACGAGGGCCTGAAGGACAAGACGTCAACGGAGAACATATTGCTGTATTTCGTGAGTAGAAGTTGAGAGTCGAGCTGGCTTGTATATATATTGTCAAGGGTCTAAGAGGTATAGTTAGGATTGATTTAATTAGGATTATTTTACTTAGGATTGATTTAGCTAGGATATATGTAAGAAGTGAATCGTAGTTTATTGTATAACACGGATCACAAGTAGAATAGGAAACCGACGTTAAAGAGAGAAATAATGGAAGAGTACAAGTGTCATGCCGGGGGGGGTGGGTATGTGGTTTTCTCCGATTGTTAACCACCATAAAAAAAACAAAGTACAAAAAAAAACTCAACTACTTAATGTTACATTTTACCTGTTATCTTTTTATCACCCACCTCTCGGTCATGCTCTGGGGTTTATATGTGATGTTATTACGCGGGTCGGTATTACGCTGCCACCACCTATTATGAGGGAAATAGGAACCCTTTCGAAAGTTGGCCACTGGTCATTGCTGTTGTAATTTTGGTAGTAATAAATCTTAGCCACAAGGAGTCACTCTGGTTACCACTGGGGGAGACATATGACACTAATGAAATAACTTCTAATTTTCTTTGTATAATTATTATTGGCCAAAAGAGAAAACTAACTTTTCACATCCTTTTCCAAAAGTTAACATACAGTGCAATTATTCATTTGTTAGCCCAACAAAAATAAACAAAGAGCACAGAAAAAAAATGAAATAATGTTACACAAACTTTGCTAACCAACTTGAGTAACACACATTCAAGTTATCGGGTACAAAAGACCTCAATAAGAACTGGTGGTCACTCCACATGTTAACTTCACTTCGATTAACACACAAAATAAATGCAATCACAAATTTTTTCCTAGTTTTAACACTGTACAACTTAATCTTCACTTTCCAGATTCAAAACTTGTTCCTAATCAACACATGATCAAAATAAGACAAGCATCTAATTGGGAAACTAATGTGAGTGTATTTGTGTGTGTGAATATGTGTTTGTGTGGCACTGAGGTGGAACCTGGTTGGTAGGAGGAAGGGACGCTGTCTGAGCTTAAACAATACACTCAAAGGGGATAATACTTGAACAATATAACATAAATATTAAGGTGAAAGGGATATATAATGAACAATGAAACATATTTAAGGGAGGAAAGGGGGACCATGCGGTCTGAGATGCAGCCCCATAATAAAAATGGAAGAATTGCTATTATTAATTAATAATCAGCCTTAAAAAGGCTTTAAATGACTTTACATATTCAAAGGGAAGATTATTGAATACATGAGAACACTGAATGATTAAGGATTTAGCAAATATTAAGAGATGTTTACGCAACACTCAACACAGACCTGGTTGGTAGGAGGAAGGGACGCTGTCTGAGCTTAAACAATGGATCCCCGCGGGAATCAGAGTGGCGTCTTTTGGGGTGACTCATTAAGAATTTTCTTACATTTGATTATCATAATTATTGATCATTGAGATATGAAATTATTACAAACGTATACAGAATTAATTTTGGCGTAGAAAAAGTGTTACCATTTAAGCTAATGAATTTGATTTCAAATAATACATGAGAAATTGTGATCACTTGATAACTCAGCTGGGATTTGGCGCGAAGGCTGTGTTTGAAGAAAATTTAATAATATATTTCATCATGTTTCTTAATAGAAACTGGTGAAAGGAAATCTAATTAAGTTAATTACTTTAAGATATAGAACTTGATTTTAATTGGAAATGAATGCTACTCAAGCTAATATAAGGAAATAATTTTCTTTTCATAGAAAACTGATTTAAAGAACGGTAGGGGGGTACTGTACAAGACAAAGATTTCGGGCATTACACAAGAAGTACTATATTATATCTTAAGAATAAATCTAGAGACAACACAACCCTTTACATCCCTGAATTCACGTTTCTGAAGAGAAGACGTTATATGTTGCCCTATCTTCCATAGGGATTCTTGAGGATCCTTGGAATAACACGTCCAAGAAATCACCAAAAGTTGTATTCAAGTAATTACAGCTTGCCTGATAAAAGTAAGTAAGTAATTGTAAGTGGAAGGGCGGGTTTCGACACAGCAACAGGAAGAGCTTCCAACCTAGACCTTTGTCTAGGTAATGGCCCATTACAGCTCTCCACCATTACCACAGGGCCGTACATGGGAAGTGACCATCTTCCGGTTATTATCAACTTCCCATCAATTGTCCCTCCCCCGCCTTCCACAGGAAGACCAAGACAAGACCTCAAGGCTGACAACTGGAACTCCTTCTTCACCCACCTGTCCTCTAAACCTCCTGCCAATCTTCTTCACACGGAAGCCATTGAGTTCTTGACCCTTGACCCTGGTGGAAGTAGAATCTCAGTGCTTCAACTTTCACTCTACTCTTCCTACACGCTTACTTCGTGTCCAGTGGTGAGATCGAAGATGTAAGGCTGCGGTGAGGGCCAAGCGCTGGGCATTTAATACCTGGCGTCGTAGGCCTACACCGGAGCTGCACCAAAAGTTTCGTCAGCTGGAGGCACGATGTAAACGTACCCTCTTGTCAGCCAAACGAACATCTTGGTCAGCCTTCTGTGAGTCCCTTGATTTCTCAACATCAGTAGCCAAAACATGGCGCTTCTTCAGGAAGATGGTCCGTCCACAACCCCCTCTTTCCTTCCCACTCCACTGTAATGGTGCCCCAATCGATGGGGAACCCCAAAAGGTGGAACACTTGGCTGTGCACTTCCAGACCCGACTAGGGTGTCGAAACCCAGTCCCCGCTTCTGACCTTTTTCTTCAGCCTTCTTCTCACCCTATTGCTAAACATTTCCTTCTACATGAGCTCACAGCCGCTATAGCAGCACTACCTGTGGGCAAGTCCACTGGGGACGACGACATTCCCAATGAGGTCCTGAAAAAATTCCCAAAAGCTCACTCCCTTCACCTGCTTCAGATCTTCCATCAAAGCTGGATTGCTGGCAGTTTCCCTCATCAATGGCGTCATGCTATTACTCTTCCTATTCCAAAGCCAGGGAAGGACCCTACCTTAGCTTCTTCCTATCGCCCTATCAGTCTCCTTCCTTGTATCAGCAAACTTTTTGAACACTTTGTTTTGGCTAGGCTTTCCTGGTGGTTGGAGCAGGGTCAACTCCTATCTCCATACATGTCTGGGTTCCGGCCTCGCAGAGGTGCCCTTGACACCCTTCTGGAGTTGGAACACCACCTACAGGAGGGCTTCAGCAGGGGTCACTACACGATGGTTGCGTTCCTGGACGAGGAGGGAGCTTTTGACTGCTTCCCACAATGCTATTCTCCTAAAACTTTCAAACCTAGGTCTTGGTGGCACCCCATTGAACTGGCTTCGCTCTTTCATTTCTAAAAGAACATTCTCTGTTGCTATCGGAAACACCTTCTCCCGGTGGTATCCTATCAATAGGGGGGTCCCCCAAGGTTCACCTCTTAGTCCTCTTCTCTTTAATATTCTTATGTCAGATCTCCCTTCACCTCCTGATTCTCACACTTTACTATATGCTGATGACCTGTCCCTCCTCTGCTCCTCTCCTTCCTTCATAGATAGTAGAAAGGCAGATTTTAAAAAGTAGCTTATTTTAGGAGTTCAAATCACTTTGGGTTACAAGCTGGCATCTGTCATATCCTTGGTGAGGGAGTGGAAGAATAAACGGGCGTGAGTGTAACACTTGTATTCAGCTACAAGAGGAGAGGCCCAAGCTGCCAGCTCAGAGGTTGGGCTGTGTCTGGCACACACGCCACTACCGAGTCTTTACGACAGTTACGTTCGTACATACACAGACAAGGAGTTCCCTAACGCCAACTATATAACAAGAGTAACTAGTGTAAACAGTTCCAACAACAAGGTTCGAGCGATCGCACGAATTAACAATAAATCACTAACTATACTACAGCATCCACCCTAGATCATTAGTCCATAGAGCTGCGCAAAACCCTTCGGTGGATGCCACCTCTGATTTTTCCTAATAGGCGTGTATTAACCCTTTTTGTGTGCAATCGGCTTTTTCTAATTACCATGTTGTGGGGGTAAACATGCTCATAGGTTGGCCAAAAATGGGAGTAGTAGAACAAACTAACCACCAAAATGAAGCTTGTTATATGTACTAAGAGATCATCTTGTCAAATATTGCAATTTACCAGTCACAAGGGGGTAATTGAGGTCAGACCCTACTCTGACCCCTTACCTTCCCCATATTACCTTTTTCGCATAGAAATGCGCCAAAAATTTACAAAGTTTATAGATTTAGTATATTTATGATATGGAACTTGGAGAAGACATACAAAGGCAGTTTTTCCACCAAGTTTCATCAACCTTGAGGAATTAGGGGTGAAATGCTGGTGTTGAATACCTCCCATTTTCTGGCAAAGACCAGTGAAACAGAAATAAGTAACATAATAAATGTATTCCTTTAGAATACAATTATTTAAAATTTTCTTGACCACGGAACAGGATTTTGTGTTCAGAAATAACCTTTCAGGTCTACATCAGTCATAGCAAAAGTACTCTGTGCATCAACCCCCCCCCCTCCCCCCACGACGATTGGACTCAGGGATGCTGGCAAAACCGGTTTGAAGAGAGACGAGGAAGATGTCAGAGAGTTGATGAAAGAGTTCGAGAGGTTGCAGATCTTTTCACATTCCACATCTGAACTGATGAACGTGTCAAACAATGACATCGTACCCAAGGAAATCGCCCCAGATATTCTGTCTGCAGAGGGAAAAGGGCACAAATTAGTGACTGAATTTATAAATATCGTCTTGATAAATAAGACACCGACTTCTACTCCAGAATCCCACAAATCAAGGCCAAGACCATGGCAATTATGTACGAGACAACTGTCAACAACAGGTCAACAAGGTTACTGTGACTGTTGTGAAAGCAGAACGTGATATATTCAGAAGGCTGCTAGTTATGAGAGATAGTGGAAGAGAAGTTGACCTTGGAAGCGTCCTCAATTATGAGCTTTCCCTTGTACCGTTGGCGCTAGCGAGCACATATAAAAAATTGAACACAACCACCAAAGCTTATCTAGCCGACATCCTCACACAATCTATTGAAGTGAAACAAAAGCTTCCTGTCAGCAGCAGTCTAACTTGCCTTCTAGTTGATGGTCCAGCCCTAATTCAGGCAATTGGTAAACCAGAGCATGCAAGAACATTTCAGGATCCAGGCAATGTATTTGCTAAGAACATTTTGGCTAAGTTCAAGTCCGGATTCTCAAGAGTTGACGTTCTATTTGATCGCTACCAGGAGACATCGATAAAAGATGGAACACAAGCAAATCGAGCCGGAAGTTCACAGACAGAAAATAGACTCGGGCACTGTCAAATTGCCTCATAGTTGGTCCCAGTTCATAAGCCACACATCTAACAAGTCTGAATTAGCATCCTTCATATCAAATGAATTGAAGAACTGTTCTGAGCTTCCTTCAGACTGTGAGTTGGTACTTGGAGGGGGCTTCTGAATACTTCAGAATTGTGTGGTCATCAGCATCACGAGACCTTTCTCACTTAATCAGCACCACAGAAGAAGCAGACACAAGGAATTTTCTACATGCGAAGGATGCTTCAGCTTGTGGGTATCAACGCATGGTCATCAGTAGCCGAGACACAGATGCCTTGGCTACAGATCTGAACTTTCTCCAGAAATTTGGATTCATTATGGCACTTCAAAACATCCGAAGTACATCCCTGTCCATTCAATCAATCTGCCCACATCAGTGATTGACAATCTAATGGCATTCCATGCAGTCACTGGTTGTGATACGACCAGCTAATTCTCAGGTAAAGGAAAGCGTACCTGCTAGAAAGTATTTTTAAAGGAACCAAACTTACTACAGGCGATTGGCGCTTCTGCAGAATTCAGTGGTGATACACGAAAGGGTGCAGAAAAGTTTGTTTGCCACCTGTTCGACTATGGAAATTGTGATTCCGTGAATGAAGTTAGGCTGAAGATGTTTGTGAAGGGGAAGTCCTTCATCTAATGCGCAGTAACTACCAAGCTTTCATCTGGAGGACAGGCCTTACGAATGACACGGATCTGCCCTCTCCAGATGGGAATGGATTGACCGTTAAAGCTGGGAAACTTTTGCCGGTGCTAATGTCCTTGCAACCAGTGCTCAAATCATGCATGGCTTTGGTAAGTTGCTCTTGTAAGAAGGGGTGTAGCCCCACCAGATGTGGCTGTCTAAAGGCTGGCTTTCTCGCTTGCACAAGCGCTTGCAACTGTGATGGGTTGTGTCAAATAGATGAAGATGATTAATGAACTTAATTTTAAGCATGGTGACAACAGCAGTTAGTGTGTTCTTAAACTGTTGGAACTGTCGTAAAGGTTTCACCACCCCCGTCCCCGTCCTGACCCCTTCCCCCATTGCTATGTGACATATTTTTAGAACACGATGTCGATTTTAATCAAGCTTCTAATGTCACGGGTTACTTATTGAATTTACAACAGAATTTTGTAGTATTAGAACAGTAAACCGTCTTTTGTCATTACATATTGTTACGGCACACCCTCCCTTTTTCACTTCTCTCCAAGGTAGGGTGTCGCAACACAGGTTACCTCTCCTTACCTGAGGTAACGCCCTCTTTGGGAATCGTGTAGCGGGGGTTGGCGGGACGGGAAAAGGGTTTTAAAAATCGCACACAGACAACGACACTTCTCCTTTCCTGGTATATTTACAAACAGCACGCTTACATGGTACAGCACAACATTACAGCCTCAGGGCACAGAGTTCCTCACAAGAGGTTCACCCAGAACACACAGCCTCCACAAGTCCACACACAGCAGCCTCCACACAGCCATGCACTCCCTTAGCAAAGGCAGGGCCTAAGGAAGCCAGGATGCCATTTCTCCGGCCACCCTGTCCACTTCCCTCCAAGGTCCTGCCTCTCACGCGCCCAGGATGCACACAAAAGCCTCAACACAGCCAGTCAGCCACTCCCTTAGCGAGGGCAAGGCCTAAGGAAGCCAGGGTGCCATTTCTCCGGCCACCCTGTCCACTTACCTCCAAGGTCCTGCCTCTCACGCGCCCAGGATGCACACAACAGCCTCCACACAGCCAGGCAGCCACTCCCTTAGCGAGGGCAGGGCCTAAGGAAGCCAGGGTGCCATTTCTCCGGCCACCTTGTCCACTTCCCTCCAAGGTCCTGCCCTTCACGCGCCCAGGATCGGCCTTTCACTGCTGTGTCCCTCTGTCTGTTGTCTCTCTCACTCCTGGCCTCCTTCTGACCACCAACCACATCTCCCCAAACACACCCCACCACAACTGCGTATCGCTGAAAACACAGATACGTAGGTCACCGTATCTTGACACCTGTCAACGCTCACACGGACCCCTACATCCCCAGGGAGGCCTGGGTGACCCACCGCTCCCTGCCTCCACACAACTACACTTACAATAACTACACCGCTACAACACTATTTACATGCTAAATGCGTCGCCGCAACAATATCATACATATCTTGTTTCCCGAAATTAGGGCCTAATACATGTCGCCATAATGTCACCCCTACTTATCACAGGTGGCTGAAACTTGGTAAAAAAAAACTGCTAAAACATGCCTTCTACACATTGAATACACTGGACATACCATTTATCTAAACGGGGGCATTTTTTATGGAAAAAAGTTGTGTAGGGTAATTTTTTGGGAGCTACGCGGTCAGAGTACGGTCCGACCCCTGTCTCCATGTGGAAAATACAATTTTGTAACTTTTCATGAATAAACGTGTTAGAGTATATTACACAGTTCATTTTCATGATTAGCTTGTCTGCATATCTTAAAAAGTAATTATATAACGGCCCTTTCTACATCCCTCACCCCCAAAATAGGCGCATTATCGGAAAATGCCATTTTCACACAAAACGGGTTAATAAATTACTATAAGGAAAAATTAGAGGTGGCATCCACCCGGGTAGGAAGGGGCCACCTATGAACTAATGATCTAGGGTGGATGCCAACTTGTAACCCAAAGTGATTTGATACTTGTGATTCTGGATCTCCGCCTCTCTATTAAGAGGCCCAAGACCTACTTCAGAGAGGACTCGATTCAATTAATAATTGGTGCACAAGGTGGGGTCTTATCCTCTGCGCACCAAAGTCATCTCTCATGTGCTTCACACATCGCCGCATCCCCAAGATTCCCCACCCAGCCAGCACTGGATGATGGGACCCATGTGGGTCCTTTGTGGGCTACTTTATGGGCACCATGTGGGCTGCCCACATGGTGCCCATATAAATTTGGCCACGGGATTCATGTGGGTTTCAGGTGGGCTGCCCAAGTGGGCTAAACGTGGGTTATGGGTGGGCATGGCATTGAATTTATGAGGATATATCGCATATATTTGGTGCATTACCATTGATAAATGGCTTTTGACCTAGTTACTGAAAAACAGAAAGCAGTGGAAGTCTTCTACATTATACGAGTATACCCATAGCCCTGTCATCCAATGAAACAGTGGTTAGTATCTAAAAAGTACATGCAGCATATCTAGAGTTTTCTCTGAGGTTCATTTTCTGTTGAATTGCCTAAAGCCCAATATCAATGGCTATACTTATCTCAAAGTTATGTGAATAATAATCAAACAATTCAACTTAACTTTATTGCTATATACATGCA
The DNA here is from genome assembly GCA_029783475.1 of Metacarcinus magister. Classification (NCBI taxonomy): domain Eukaryota; kingdom Metazoa; phylum Arthropoda; class Malacostraca; order Decapoda; family Cancridae; genus Metacarcinus; species Metacarcinus magister. Next base: position 14,916,286 of record JAPQNM010000002.1, on the reverse strand, counting down.
TGCTGGTATGTACGTACTTGCTGAGTCTCTTTCATATTGTAGATATGTGATGCTAGTTTTCTTACAAGCTCACCTAAAATAAAGAGAATGTTTATCAGTAATCATACTGATTATAATTCAACACTATTAAAGGCCTGTTCAGACATAATAAAATACAGTTCCTGATTATTAGTATCATAGGTATTAAACTTCTGTCATGATATATAAAGTTTTACAACAGTATGCAGTATACTGGGAGTGTCACTCCTTGTGAATACACATTTATTTAAATAAAATTGGAGACATCACAATTAAATTTAATTTAACACTCAGGTATTTTATATCAAATCCCTTGATAATCCATTAATAAGTAATACAGAATAACCTACTTAGGTTAGGGTGTTGGTCAACAATTGTAAGGATGCTCACATCTTCTAGCGAATTAGTCCTGCTAGGTAACTGGCAAAGACCTGAGTGTGGAACTTGTGGCAACTGATGACAATGCTGATCCTCCAAATGTTGTTGCACCTTCACCGCTGACTCCAGACACAAGTGAACATGGGGGTGATGACAGGTCATCTTGTGTAAGAATAGATGGATCATCAATTGCACTGGACTCAGAGTCAGAATCTGAAGCCATGACTACCATTTAAAAAGTTTTGAATCTACGTCACACAACTCACCTCATTTCATCACCTTCCCCCTTTTTCACCTCCTCCCCGCTTCCCTCACTATAGTCCTCCAAATCTAAACGTAGATTCTTGGTGGGGCAGAATCCAGTAGTCCCATGGGTCCAACGGCCATATCTACGTGAACTAGCCAGTTAGAACTTAATGTACATAAGTAAAAGGCATATAAAATGCTTTGACGAAAATCCATGCATCATCAAATAAAAAAAAATTATTATATACAAGAAAAGTTACCGTTCTACGCTTACGATATTCATATGAATATCGAAGCGCGGCATACATTTTTTACAATGTTGCTTGAAAAACGTTATCACTTTTATCAACGTTCACCGTAGTTCTTATTAAGGTAAATGTTGCAATAAATGTGTTATAAATACAATATGAAGGAATATAGCAATAAAATGAGGTATTTCCTATATAAAATAAATATTGTAAACTCTATTCAAACGGCAACACTCATTTTTCAACCTCCAGACAGGTCACCTGTCAAGCGCGTATGCACACACACACACACACACACACACACACACACACACACACACACACACACACACACACACACACACACACATACACACACACACAGTGTACGAAGTAAAAGAAGGAAGGCATGAGAAAGGATTAACAAAGAAAAGAGAGAGAGAGAGAGAGAGAGAGAGAGAGAGAGAGAGAGAGAGAGAGAGAGAGAGAGAGAGAGAGAGAGAGAGAGAGAGAGAGAGAATGTGGATGACCAAACCACTGTTTCTTTGAAAACATTATCACTTTTGTCAACTTTCACCGAAGTTCTTAGTAAGGTCAATGCTGCAAAAACTGTTCTAAATACAATATGAAGAAATGTAGCAATAAAATGAGGTATTTCCTCGATAAAAATGAATATTATAAAATCCATTCAAACGGCAACACTCTTGTTGACACAAGGCATCGGGTCGCGCGCCCAGGTCACTTACCATCCAATCAGAGCGAAGGAGATGTGGCAACGTTGGACCCATGGGAATACTGGATTCTGCCCCACCAGGAATCTACGTTTAGATTTAGAGGACTATAATAGATAAAATATTAATGTACACTTTAATGCACTTGGAAAGGCGGGAAACACTTACTTTAATTGAAAAAGTCGTAAATATATAGGACCGTTTACGTCTTCCTCCGGCCTGGACATCCACGGGTTGAAGACTTCAAGGCTACATTCAAATCCCGCCAGCCAATCACAAGCCAGATTACACCTCCCTCCCAGCACAACTAATCACCGCTAAGGACACTATTCTCAACCAATCATGGCATGTCTTTCTAACCACGAGATATTGCGGGAGATTTGAATTCTTATTTTTTTCCTGGTCTAGATATTAAAAGTTTGAATTTGATATCAGTGAGTTAATGAATGATGTTTGATGTTATTACAGAGTGATGAGTGTGTAAGGATTAGAAACATGGAGGCCAGGGTACAGTATGTGGTGTTGTAATGGAGTGCAGCCACTTCAGTTGTAATATACCATTGTGGAAAGCCCACATGGGTCCTATGTTGCACCCATATCCATCCGCCAGACAACATATAAATCTTAAAGGAATTACCTCCAAGATAATTTTACAATAGTTCTGACAATATATTTTATTGTTGCAGTATTCATGAAAGAAATAATATCTGTGTGGGAAACCCACATAGATCCCACGTTGTACCCATGAATCATATGTCTACCAAATCACGTGTACATTTTTTGATAATTATCTCTAAGTTAATTTTCTCGGTCGTTCAGACAATTTCCTGTGCTGTTATAGCACTATAGAAAAATATTTACTTATGTGAGAAACCCACCTGAGTCCCATATGGAAACCATGCATTTCTCCATCCCCTACCCATGCCCACCAATCCCACCAATACCCATGGATAACAGGCACCGTCATCTCTTTCAGGACAAGACACAGCTTCCTGGGTCTAGTGTTGGATGGACCTCGCCTCACGTGGAGACAGCACATCATGTCTCTCAAGATAGCCTGTTTGCTACGGTTGGACCTCATGAGGGCCTTGACAGGAGTCAAATGGGGAGCCAGCAGAGCCACACTACTTGGGTTTTACCAAGCCTACATCTGTAGTAAGATCAACTACGGATGTGAGGTGTATGGCTCTACATCCCCAACACTCCTAAAGCACCTGGAGGTGGTACAACACACTGCCTTCAGGATTGCTCTCGGGGCCTTCAAGTCGTCTCCGGTCGTGGCCCTGCAGGGAGAGGCGGGCCTTCCTCCACAGGCGCAACACTAAGACAGTCACCACCTTCCACAAGATAACATCCTCTCACTCTTCTCTTTACGCAGTCCTATCAAGACTCAAATAATTCCCACTTCTGGTTCCACAGCCATCTACCTCTCACTCACCGTTTTTGACTCGAGTCTTCTCGACCTACACAGCTTTTCCCCTCACTCACCCCCCTTTCTCTCCACTCAACTTTTTCTCACCTCTAGGCCCATGGTTTCCTTTTCCTTCCTTCATATCTACTGAATTTCCAGAACCATGGACTAAAGCGGGCTGCCCCCATCAGGGTAAAGCTCTTTTTCTTTCTCTCCTCTCTACAAAATACAAAGACACCTTCATTTTTACTGATGGTTCCCACACCTCCTCTCCTCCCTCTACCACTGCAGCTATTTACCTTCCCTCCCTACACACCACCACTGACTGGAAACTAAACCCCACCATATCCATCCTTGGTGCAGAGCTCATTGCCATAAAAGAAGGACTTTTTGCAACAGAATCACTTCCTCCCCACCTAAACGTCTCAATATTTTCAGACTCCCTTACAGCCCTCCAACTTCTCTCTACCTACCGTCCACGCACTCACCAGTCCTTGTGCATTAACATACACACACTATTGGCACAGCTGTCTTCAGGGGGCAGGTGGGTACACCTCCAATGGGTGCCCTCCCATATTGGCATCGTGGGGAACACCGTGGTTGACAGAGCAGCTAACTTGGCACATTCTCACCCTCAGCCTAATGGCAGACCACCAGACCACAGTGACCTACTGATCTACTTAAGACAGACTTGCAAGAAACAGTGGGACATAAGACTGACAGCTAATTTTAGACAGACCAACCTGGGACGATATAGACACTCTTCCACCCAGCGTTGGCGGACATACTCCCCCAGCCGTGACCTCGATACAGCCATTACCCATCTAAAGATTGGACATACACGCCTCAACGCCCATCTGCACAGGCTGAACATAATCATTGTCCAAGACGCACACTGTCCATGGTGTCTAACCCAGCTGGATACTCCAGAACACTTCTTACTCCAATGCCCAAGATTCCACTCACTCTGCATAATCCTCAAAGCTTCACTAGCCAGACTCAATATTCACAGACCAACACTTGCAAACCTGCTGGGTAGTGACAGCTTCAGCACCAACACTGCTTTCCAAGCCATCAAACACAACATCCTTACGCAAGTCAGGCCAACTTGACAGGATCTAACCCCAGTCTAGGGCTCATCAACACCTAAGTAACTGCCACAAGCAACCTGCACTGTTGGGGCTTTACAGGCCGTGGTTCCATGGCCTAACCAGCCCCTTAAAACATTGAGGAAGAAGAAGACCTGGACACCACCGGACCCTCACCTTTCTCCTCAACATTGAACACTTCATGCTACAGTGTCCTCGCTTCCACTCCCAGCGTGTTGTGCTACGCTCACAACTCCTTGGCCAGAAAATTAACACCTTTGACCTGCCAAGTGCCCACCCTGTTGGCGGCGGCAGGTGTGCAAGTGTCCAGCCCACACAACAACACTCCGTCATCCGCCTCACCTGTGCCTTCTTGAGGAAGACGGAGCACCACGCCTGTGGTATCCTCATAGGACATCACTAAGGCTAATAGGACCCACCCAGGAATCCTCGTAGTACTTCATACTCCTAAACAACAATAACAACTCTGGTAAGTGTCTAATGCTGCACCAGTTAAAATCCCTCCATATTATTGTTTCGGTTGGTTCAGACTTTCCAACGGCACTAACTTTTTTTTTCTAATTTAACCTAATCTTATCTGGTATTTCTTTACAACTACTGCTCCACTTCTTCCTTTTTTCTCTCTTTCCCTACATACTATACATAGTGTACTCAACACATATGTGAAGGTTTCAAGCGGTGCTCACCATTATTTACCTCGCAAAACGTCTTTGAAGTTATGTTAGGTTGGTTATGTTAGGTTAAGTCATGGTTAGGTTAAGGTTGGTAGGTTAGGTTACGGTTAAAGATTCGTTTCCTTAACCATTCGAGATCTCGTTACCTTTATAATGCACTGCAAATTCAACCTTAGAATTTTGTTCAGATCACCTCAAACAGTTATGCCGCTGAATTACATAAAGTAATACAATTTTTTTCAGGTTACGTTAGGTTTGGTTAGGGTTAGTTACGTTTAGTTAGGTTTAGTTAGGTCTGGTTGGGTTAGTTTTGGTTAGGTTTATTTAACTGCAGCTCTGGGTAAAGATTTGTTTCCTTAACCACTCGATATGTCGTTACCTTTTTAATGCACTGCAAACTCAACATTAGAAACTTATTCAGATCACCATAAACAGTTATGCCGCTGAATTACAGAAAAAAATAAGATTTTTTTTTTTTAAGGTTACGTTAGGTTTGGTTAAGTTTAGTTAGGTTGTTATGTTATGTTATGTTAATTTAAAAGCTATCAAATGTTTTCTATGACTAAAAGTAGTGGGTTGTGTGAGGTGCAGATATCATTTTTTTCGTAGCACACGCCATTTGGGTGAAGATGTAAAAATTTACTAAAAAAAATAGCTTTGTTAGCATAATCTTCCCAGAGCTGGGTAAATATTCGTAAGACAACTCATTCAATATCTCCTTACCTTTATAATGCACTGCAAATTCAACCTCGGATACTTATTCAGATCACCTCAAAGAGTTATGCCGCTGAATTACAGAAATAAATAAATAAAAAAATTTTAGGTTATGTAAGGTTTAGGGTAAAGATTCGTAAGACGACCCATTCAATATCTCCTTACCTTTACAATGCACTGCAAATTCAACCTCAGATACTTATTCAGATCACCTCAAACAGTTATGCCGCTGAATTACAGAAAGAAATACAATTTTTTTTATAGGTTACGTTAGGTTTGGTTAGGTTAAGTTATGTTTAGTTAGGTTTGGTTTGGTTTAGTTAGGTTGTTATGTCATGTTATTTTAATTAAGAAGCTATCAAATGTTTTCTATAACTAAGAGCAGGGGGTTGTGCAATGTGCAGACACCATTTTCTTTCATAGCCAAGCGCTACTCTGGTGAAGATGTAGAAATTTACCGGAAAAAATAGCTTTGTTAGCATAACCTCCAGAGCTGCAGTTAAATAAGCGTAACCAAAACTAACCCAACCAAACCTAACATAACATAACCTAAAGAAAATAATTCATATTTTTTTCTGTAATTCAGGGGCACAACTGTTTGAGGTGATCTGAACAAGTATCTGAAGTTGAATTTGCAGTGTATTATTAAGGTAAGGAGATATCGAATGGGTGGTCTTACGAATCTTTACCCAAAATTTTCTTTTCCTAGCCACAAAATTTATTTCCCTAGCTTTTATTTACCCAAGGAAGAAGCACATGTTTGTGCATTTGTTTGTGACCATCAGTGCATTTGGCATTCGTTATACAGATTTATTAAGTTTGGCACCTTATTCATTTTTAAGCATGTCATTGTATTTCGTCTTCCCAATCCAAGAACATCGCACTCCCACAGGTCCCTATGTTTGTTGAGAGTGATTAGAATAGTTTAGAATATATGGGTTTGCTACGAAAATTAAGGTAAATCTGTATAACTACTGCTCGGATGATATTGATAAAAATATGAAGTCCTACATAATATACATAGTGTACTCGATACATCTGCAAAAGTTTCAGGCGGTGCTCATCATTATTTACCTCACAAAGCGTAATTGAAGTTAAGTTAGGTTATGGTTAGGTTAGGTGGTAAATATTAAGAAGTACACCAATCTCACACAGCTGGATGAAAATATTTTTTTCTGGTAGATTTTGATGTGTTTTCAATTAATTTGATAGTTGTCCCTTTTTTATGCCCCCTGCCCTCCCCCGTGGCAGGTAATGATTTGCGACAAAAACAAATGAAAAATTAAAACAAAACACCAAAATCTACAAAAAAAGATAGTTTCGTCCACTTAGAACCTAACCTAGTAATTCAGTACAATTACACTTCATTTGTGATACATATATATGGGATTCAAAATGCTCAGAGTAACATGCTCTAACTTATGAGAGACGTTAAAGCTGCCAATTTAAGACTGTGTACTTCTTGCATCTGCCTCATCCCAGAACCCAACATTCTCACACGTCCCCAACCTTCTTGGTGGTGATGAGGATATTTTAGAATATATGGATTTGTGATGAAAATTAATGTCAAAATCATTTGAAATGCATCAACATCTATACAAAAAGTGTTATTTAAATCTAGGTGCATTATGGTGAAGTAAAAATTTATTGAAATCACTTATTCCTGAGATATCAATTAATTATGTTCAATAAGTGACCAAGAGAAGCGGAGTGCCCACCGTTAGGTTATGTTATGGTATTATTTTACTTCTTAATAATGTTCTAGAGAATTGAGTATAACTATTTTCCATTAGCTACCTGATAAATTCTGAGAAGGTTTTACTCACAATATTTCTGTCGCAAATCCCTAATTTCAGAGATATTGTTTATTTTCTATGAGCACACCTCGGAGGTTGGGGCAGGTGCAAATGCCATTTTTTCCCCTAGTTTCTACCCCAGAAAGGACAAGTCGGACATTGGGTCATTTTTTTTTTTCTAGCTTATAAGAACATAAGAATTGAGGAGACTGCAAGAGGCCAGTTGATGATCTACACGAGGCAGTTCCTTGTCCCCCGCCCTTGGAATAATCCAATGTTTAGCCATCGCACCTGTCATCCCTATCCATACTCTGATCCAACCGTCTTTTAAAGCTACCTATTGACTCAGCACTTACTACGTGTCTCCCCAGCCTATTCCAATCATTCACCACTCTGTTAGTGAACCAATATCTACCAGTGTCTGTCCTGAATCTAAGTTTTTCTAGCTTGTACCCATTTCCACGTGTCCTATCCTGACTACTAATTTTTAAAACCTGATCAATGTTTCCCTTATTAATTCCTTTTACCTATTTGAACACCTCAATCATATCCCCTCTTGCCCTCCTTCTCTCTAGGGAGTGGAGATTAAGGCGTTTTAATCTATCTTTGTAAGGTAAATTTCTCAGTCCCTGAATCTTCTTGGTCCTTCCTATAATAAGGGGACCAAAATTGAGCTGCATAATCTAGATGGGGTCTAACTAGTGCTAAATACAACCTCAGAATGACCTCAGAACTCCTATTTGTCACACACCTACCAATAAATCCCAGTATCTTGTTGGCCCTATTTCTAGCTATAATACACTGTTCCCTGGGGCGCAACTCACTGCTTACTTGAACTCCCAAGTCCCTCACACTATATGACCTTCCTAAAGTAGTGTCATTTAATGTGTAGTCTACAGGCCTATTACCTTTACCTACGCTCATAATGCTACACTTGTTAACATTAAACTGCATCTGCCATTTCTCTGACCACTTGTACAGCCTATTTAAGTCATCCTGCAGCATCCTAGCATCATCTAAATTCTTTACCGGTCTTCCTATCTCTGTGTCATCGGCAAATTTACTGATATCACTGATTATTCCTGTCTCTAAGTCATTTACATAGATTATGAATAATAACGCTCCTAGTACTGATCCCTGTGGAACCCCACTAGTGACATTACCCCATTCTGATTTCTTCCCATTAATCTGTACTCTCTGTTCCCTACTTGTAAGCCATCTCCTAATCCACTCTAGTACCTTTCCACCTATGCCATGAGCATTGACTTTAATTAACAGTCTCCTATGGGGTACTCTGTCAAAGGCTTTACTGCAGTCCAAATAAACTATATCATACTCGTCCCCCTTATCTATGGTTTCAAATACTTTCCTATAGAAGGATATTAAATTTGTCAGGCAGGACTTACCCTTGCTAAAATCATGTTGACTATGTGTAATTAGCTTATGTTTATCTAAATGTTTTCTAATTGTCCTTGCTATGATAGCTTCTAACATCTTGCCTACCACTGATGTTAAACTAATTGGGCGGTAGTTACTACTTTCTGCCTTATCTCCTTTCTTAAATACCCAAGGAAGAAGCGTGATTTTGTGCATTTGTTTGCGACCATCAGTGCATTGTGTGTTCGTGAATAGGGAATTGTTAGGTTAGGTTAGTGATTCTTGCACCTTGTTTTTAGCGTAAATCACAGTCTGTCTTCCCCACCCAAGAACCCTGCATTCCCAAAGGTCCCCATTCTTGTTGGCGAATATTTTAGAATATATAGATTTGTGACAAAAATTAATGTCAAAATCATTTGAAATGCATCAAAATCTTTACGAAAAGGGTATTAGGTATTTAGATCCAGGTGCATCATGATGAAGTAAAAGTTAACCGAAATCACTCGTTCTTGAGATATTAATTATTATGTTATTGTTTTTAGTGTAGATCACTGTCTTTCGTCGTTTTTTCGTTGCAGAATGGTAATAAATACAAGACGAGACAAAATAGAAGCGTTTGAACTGTCTAAAATCATAAACCAGAGAAAAATTGATAACATTCGAAAGTACAACATGAAAATGATTAAGGAAACTCTAAAAAAGGGAACAAGTAAGAAGCTTGCTAGGAGAGCACTTGGTATTAGCAGAAAGCAACATTATGCTTTAATAGATATAGACTGTCAAACTATGTTTAATAGAGATGAGGTGATCAAGGGAACAGGAATTCTACAGAAAATTGTATAGTAATAATGATAGGCAAACCGAAAACCCCAGCATGGAAACTATGAACATTGAAGTACCCTGTGTAAACATTAGTGAGATAAAGAAGCACTCAAAGAAATGGGAAGGGGCAAAGCAAGTGAAGATAGCTTATCGATTTACTTAATCAAGGATGCAGGCGATTTTCTACTAAACAAACTTCACACTTTTTATCAAATGCCTGCAAAATTGTACTGTACCAAGTACTTGGAAGAACGCTATAATACTGATAGTTCACAGAGGAGACATGAAAAACTTAAAAAAGTATTGTCCAATAAGCCTCCTGTCTGTTTTTATAGAAACTTTTTACAAAAGTGCTCATTATTAGGATTAGTACAAAGCTGGACTCAAATCAGCCAAGAGAGCCAGCAAGATTCCAGGGTGGTTATTCAACAACTGACCACATCCATGTCATTAATCAAGTACAGTGCTTCTCCAACTTTGCGGGTTCCAATTTTGTGATATTCCAATTTTGTAAGACCAATCTCCATCTCTGCAAGCCCATGTAAAATGGTCATTCAAATTAATTTTCCTATGAATAATGATAATGTTTATGTTTTTCTGTATTTTTCTTAATTGTAGGATGTATAGTTACATGTATTTGTGTACAGACAAGGGCAAAAATATGACTAAAATCACCATAAGGTTAATGATTCCAATTTTGCGAATTCGAATTTTGCAGCCTGCAATGTCGACCAATTTCACGTAAAATTAGAGGGAGCACTGTAGTTGAAAAATATGCAGAATACACTAGGCCACTATGTATGGCTTTCATAGATTATGAAAAAGCCTTTTGCTCAGTGGAAACGTCAGCAGTTATGAAAGCACTCAGGAAACTAAGGGTAGAGGAATATTTGTGAAGATATTATAATACATCTATAAGAAAAGCACTGCCACTATAAAGCTGCATAAGGTCAGTGAGAAAATACCAATACAGAAAGGAGCCAAGCCAAGGCTACACTATTTCTCCTAAACTGTTCATGGCATTTGTAGAGGTAGTTTTTAAGAACTTGGATTGGAAAGAGGCAGGAATTTAGTTAAATGGATGATATCTAGTTAATCTTATTTTCCTTCTTCTTCTTCTTCTTCTTCTTCTTCTTCTTCTTCTTCTTCTTCTTCTTCTTCTTCTTCTTCTTCTTCTTCTATATCATTAACCGTTGGCGCCAGTAGGCTTATGGAGGCACAGATGGACTTGCTTCGCCTGTTATTTGACCTAGGTTATCAGATTTTTATAGTGACGCCTCAAATGTTTACGTTATCTCTTGAATATGTTGAGAACGTGCGAGGCTGCTACAGCCTCAGATGCATATAACGTTGTAAGTCCCGTCTGAGGACAGTATGGCAGCAATTTGGGTAGTCTTTGGCCACTCGGCGGTGATATCAAAGAATGAAAAGTGGTCAGCGAATATCGGGGATTCAAACCTGGGACCCTAGGCTCGCTCACCAGAGCGCTAAACCACTGTACCACCGCTGATGATATTGTTCTATTGAGTAAATCGAAAGATGAACTACAGCTGATGGTTTTGCAGTTGCACAGCGAAATCCAGAAAGTGGGTTTAAAGATGAATATGAAGAAAACTAAGGTGATGGTCAAGAATTACATACCAGACCATGAAATCAAAATACATGACAAAGTAATAGAATGTGTCCAAGACTACATTTATATGAAGTAGGCAGTAGACACCTGCAACCTGGTGAAATACTCCAGAAGAGGTACTTAAGGGGATGTAGGCAGTGCTGCGGACGTAGTGACTCCCCATGTCCTCTCCTCCCGGTTCCCTTAGTGTCTCACTTACACAAGAGAGCAACTGTAGCCTGCCCTCTAAAGACAACTTATACTACTACTTTCATAATACTACATACACCTTACACTTTTACACTCTTCAACTCAAAAATGTTTATAATGGCCTCACCACACCTAGCCCCGGAGGCATATTCACCAATTGCAAGTGAGTACCATACCCGGCACGAGAACGGCTGGCGTGCGGCAATTTAAGGAGTAACTAACCAAACTTCATTTACTAGGCTAAACATATCTCATCTCTTTTTTCTCTCTCTCTCTCTCTCTCTCTCTCTCTCTCTCTCTCTCTCTCTCTCTCTCTCTCTCTCTCTCTCTCTCTCTCTCTCTCTCTCTCTCTCTCTCACTAATTTTCTCGAGAAAAAAAACACAGGTTAGGTTAAGTTTAGGTTAAAAACACGAGAGAAAAAAAATACATCATAAAAGTTATAGAAAAATAGTGAGAGAGAGAGAGAGAGATGAGATATGTTTAGCCTAGTAATTAAAGTTTGGTTAGTTACTCCTTAAATTGTCGCGCGCCAGCCGTTCTTGCGCTGGGTACAGTACTCGCTTGCAATTGGTGAACATGCGCCCCGGAGTCCCCATCTGGGGAGGGAACCACAAATGTCCCCAGGTCGGATTCCTCCTCTGTTGACAATCTTGGGTGTCTTGACACTTCATGTAATACTTTTTCTTTTGATTTCTGCAACATTTGTGGCCTTATATCTAATTTCCAATCTGTGAAACACCATCTCTCCTCCACTAACCCTCATCTTCTCTTCCTAACTGAAACACTGTTGTCTGGGCTACTGACAGCAGCTCCTTCTCTATTCCCTCCTACATTTTCTATCCTCATTTTCAATCCAAAGTTAGCTGTTGTGTATATGTACGTAATGACATTACTTGCTCTCAGGCCCACAATCTTGAATCTTCAGAATTTTCCAGTGGCGTGACTAGGAGAGGAAAGGCCTGCTACTGTTGATCTTGCTTTTCTAACTAAATCTTGGTCATCCTCTTTTAAACTTCGGTGAAACCTTTGCTGTCAGCCTTGACATATCAATAGCCATCGATAGAGACTGGCATAAATCTACTACCCTCCTACGGATTCTATCCTTCTCTCTGTACCTTCATCTCCAGTTTCCTTTCTGACCATTCTATTGCTGCTGTAGTGGACGATCACTTTTCTTTCCCTAAAACAACAGTGGTGTTCCTCAGAGGAAGTTGATGGTACAGCCTTAACCTTGGAAGTCATCACAAAGTACAGAACACAAGGTTAAAGGGCAACAAAGCACAGGATGTATGCACAGTACAATAAACAAACAACATGTAGTGTACGAGCAAGCATTGCACTGAGATGCAGCCAGGTCAGAAGTGCTAAAAGGATTGACCGACTGAGGCTATTTGTGGTATTGTTGGAGAAACAGGCTTGGATTCGATTTCTAACATCCGTCCTGACGCTGTCTGTTAATGCCACGTATATCCTGGATGTTGGTACAATTTACATATTTGTGTCCAGAGTCCTGAAAAGGTGAATTTATTCAATATATGAAATATTCATGTCCGATTTAAAGAGGGTTTACTGTACCTCACTAACACTTGCTCTCTCTTCAACTATCATCCTAGCTTCTCTCAGTCTCACGCATACCTTCTTCTCATACTCTATAACCTCTTTCCTATCTGTCCTTTCACTGGCTAACACCTTACTCACTTCTTCCTTGCCATTTTTCATAGCATACTCCTATCGACCTTTATCTTAACTAACATAACATAATGATCTCACCCTTCGTACATCCCTCCCACTGCCTTAATATTTAACACATCCTTCCTCAATTTCTAGTCCATTGCTATGCAATCAATGTTACTCTTCTGCTCATCCCTCCCTCCATGTGTACCTGTGGATCTTTTTATGCTGAAGAAAAGTGTTTGTTAAGATCAGCCCCCTTTCTGCACATGTGTCCACCAGGTACTTACCATTTTCATTCACTCCATCCACGCCACACTTTCCCATCTCGCCTACTACCTCCCTATTTCCAACCCTTCTATTCCTATCTCCAATTAACAATATCCTACTCCCTCTCCCACTCTACAGCAGACACTCATACACATAATTCCAAAACTTCATCTCTTCTCTCCTCTTTCTACTTCTCGCATTTACAGGTGCATACACATATTTAACTATTACTACCGTCCCAATAGCCCACAAAATCCTGGACCCTTCCATCCATGTGCCTCTATGCTTTCCCATATTCTAGGAGACATTAGGAGTGCACATCCTTCCTTTCCTCTTCCCTTCCTTTTCTCATCCACTCCACACCACACCACTCCTCTTCCATCATACATAACTCATTCCCCAATACGCAATCAATCGTTCTAGAACCTTTTACATGGTTTTCCTGTACCCCCATAACCTCCAACCTTCTTCTTCTAAAACTTTTAACTAACTTCTTTACTCTAATGCACTCAGGCATTTACATTAATTGGGAAACCCATTTTTTCCCTAGGCTTCGTATCCTTCCCCTCAGTAGAGTTTTGATTAAAGATTGTAGGCTAATAATTCTTCTTCTACTGAACTACTTGAGCAAAACATGCAACTAACCTAATGAATGTTTTCCCTGAGCTTCATAGCCCTTTCCTCAGTAGAATTTTGGTCCAAAATTATAGGCTATTCTCCTACTGAACTACCTGTTTAAGAGGGGTTGTTACAAAGGCAAAGCCTCCAAACTATAGACTAAGACAACAATGGTCAACACGTCATCTACACCATCAAAGTATCAAGATCAGCTAAGAAAAAAAAGTACCAAATTTGGTACTTTTTCTTCTGTTCCATTTTCAAGAAGTTAGATAATATTAAAAAAATTTAGTGTTTTAATTAATAATCATATAAATTTCATTATGGGGTCTTCTAAGAACTAGTGTGTCAAACATGGGTGTTTAGGTGCTAGCTTAGTACCATTAACCTGCCTAACAATACCTACAAAAACCTAACCATTGGGGGTATAAGACGCCGGGTAATTTGGGGGGATCATTTTTGGGAAAAAAGTGCATCTTATATGGCGGGAAATACAGTAATCTACTTATCCTGGACTTCTCTGATTCTGTGCCCTTATTTATTGCTTGTTCCATCAAAACTTCAATGCAAACATAATTTTTACATAATAATAATTCTAATATAAAAGTCATTCCAACAGAAGCTGTGGATTAACTTGTAATTAATTACTCATTACCAATATCCTCATTCAATTTCAACACTCATGAACAAGTTGATTCTCGTCAGCTCGTTGCATCTGGACTTTAAATATAGCATTTACATATACACTTGAAATGTTCTGCAGGTATACATCTATAAGTGTGACCTTTGGTAGGCAACATGGAAGGACATGTGGCACATTTTGACTCAGATATGGGGAGTTACTCAGGATCTTCCTCAGGACACTCAGATGAATCATATGAGTAAGTAATTTCACACGATTTTTTGTCATTCTCTACTCCATAATGCATGATGATTACAATAATTTTATGTGTATTTAGGAATTACATACATACCTATGTGTTATCACTTTTCTATCTTAGAGCCATCATTTCCTCCTATGGCTACACCCAGTCAGTACCCCTTCCATATCTTTTCATGTTTATATCTATTTTATTTCCTCAGGTAACTATCAAAGACATGTCATAATGAATATCAAACTTAGTTTGCTCCATGTTGGGTATACTATGTTCTCAGCATTAAATAACCCTTGTGTGACTGCACTTCAAACATTATAAAAAGTTATTTGCCATTCTGTTTTTGCAAATGAAAGTGGTATTTGTTTTTAAAAGATCAAATAACAGGTCAGTGCTTAAGTAAACAGAAATTCTGGTAACGGGTGTGCTAGAATCCCTCAGGTGTGAGGTTGCCCTACTGTGGTGACAGAATACATGCCTTAGTATATCTGCATGTCATAAAGGATAATTGATGAAGTACATGAGACTTACCGCAGGTCAGTTGAAATGTGCTTCAGATTTTATGAAGCAAATCACCTCTGCCAGAAGGGAGCTTTCACATGAGATACGCTGCGCTGCTTTGCACCACCAGACTTTAAAGTGTACGATCACCCACATGACAAGTAACTAATCAAATCCTGCCATTTTAATTGTTTATCCATGTGACGCTGTATAGCGTATGGAGGGAACGGAGGGCATGTGAAAGCTCCCTTCTGGCAGAGGTGATTTGCTTCATAAAATCCGAAGCGCATTTCAACTGACCTGGGGTAAGTCTCATGTACTTCATCAATTTTAGGTCATCAAATCACTCCTCTGCCAACGCTCGCTTTCCCATGAGGTTTTGAAGCCATGCGGGTGTTGTGCATTGACATTTTGAAATTATGTGTGTGCAATATGGTGAAATAAAACAACCATGACCCAAAATCCCCTGTAGTGTACGAAGTTTACAAGTTAGTATTTTGCTAACAGAAAGGTAATTTTTCGATCGCAGTAAGTAGTTACTCACCATTCCAGTACAGGTTCTTGGAATGTGTCAAGTTCGTGAACAATCTCCTTGTCGTAATGCTTGGCAAAGGTGTTCTCCCCTGACCATCCCGCCTTTGCCATGATGTATGTTATCGGCACAGTCATGGCCTTGGCCTTCGACACTGCAGCTGGCTGAACACTGCCAGCTGAGTACTTCCTTGTGTCCACTCCTGATCTATTAAGCATTATCCTAATCCATCTTGCAATAGTGTCTTTTGTTACTTTTTTGTGTGGCTTGATAATGCTAATGAGTAAGTTCCCGTTCACTTGATCCACATCATTTCTAAAGTGCTCAGTCTTTTCAATGTACATTTTCAATGTTTCATACACACATAGTCTTCTATCCTTATGGTACGCTGTAAATTTCACAAACTGTACATTGAATTTTGGTCTACACTGCTTACTGTTGCCCCCTAACCAAACACAAATAGAGTCCTTTCCAATGCTAATATTTTTCAACATTAACAAATGCAATGTTTGCACTCTGGCTGCTTGTGTGAGTGCCATTAGCATGACTAATTTCAATGTTAGCTCTTTTAGGGGAAGGCTGCATAACGGTTCCATAGTTCTCAGATTTTCCAGCACTAACTTAACATCCCAGGTCTCTGCATACTTGGGTTTCGGCGGTCTCAAGTTGAAGACGCCTCTCAGGAGCCTGCTGACAAGAGGGTGATTCCTCGCTCTGCAACTGTCTACAACTATTCCTAGTGAGGATAGCGCTCCCCTTGCCGTGTTGACGGAGCCATAGCCGACACCTCTGTGGAAAGTGTCGGACAAGAAATTTATAATATCCGTTACAGCGGGAGTAAGGGGATTGATGCGCTTTCTGTCACAAAATTGTATCCACTTGTTGACATGTGGTCAATACTGTTTCTCTGTTGCTGGTCTCCAGGAGGCCATGATGATGTCCATACCTGCCGCCAATATGCCTCTTGCTCGTAGCTGTTGCCGGGCAATAGACAAGCCATCAACCTGGGGTGTTCCTCTGCTGCTGATGGCTGCCGTAGAACATCCTTCCTCCTCATTATTAGCTGCGGTTCGTTGATGAGCATTTTGAGTAGGGTCCCCATCCATGGTTGGGACAGCCACAGTGGCACAATCAGCCATCCCCTTGCCATGGCCGCACACATTTTTGAAGGCATCTGGCAATTAGAGCAAAAAAGGGAAAGATGTAAACTGGGTCAAACTGTGACCAACTTATAGAAAAAGCATCAAAGTGTTCTGCGTCTGGGTCAGGTTGCCATGAACAAAAGTGAGGTACCTGTATATTTAATCTGGAGGCAAATAGATCTATGCTAGGGACTCCAAAGAATTCGCAAAGCTCCCTAAAAATGTCCTCATTCAACTTCCATTCATGTTTGTCATTAAACTTTTGAGATGCAGCGTCTGCCATGCAATTACCTCTACCTGGTATGTGAGAACATGTAATCCAGGCATCGTTTTCTGCACACCATTCCCAGATTTCTCGACAGATGTCATTACATGATGTGGATTTTGTGCCACCCATTTGATTCACATAGTTCACTGCTGTCGTGTTGTCACAAAACACTTTAATGTGTTTCCCTCTGATATGATGTGCCAATGACTTTACTGCCAATAAGATGGCTTTGAGTTCTTTTGAATTGATGTGAAGTTCTTTTTCTTTTATTGACCATCTACCATTAATTTGTTGATGATTCAGGTAACCACCCCAACCTAAGTTTAAGGCATCAGTGTACAGGTGAATTTCTGTGCCTGGTCTAAAAATGTTCCTATCTTGCACTGCAATGTGAGTTATCCACCAAATCAGATCTATTTTCATGTCATATGTGATGTCCATCCATTTGTCAAAGTTTCCTTTCTGTAATGCTGAAATTTTACCAGTTTCCAGTTTTCTATAATGCAGTTTTCCCATTTCCACTGCTGGAATTGCAGCGACCAAGAACCCAATTGCTTTGGCCACATTCTTGATTTTGTCTCCATCACTGAAATAGTTGTTTGCAGCTTTGAATTATTTTCTCTTTCCTCCAATCAGGTAAAGTAACTTACTGTCTCAGAGTCAATGACGTTCCCCAAACATTCCAAACGTTGCATGGGTATTAAGACAGACTTGTTTTCATTAATACAGAATCCCATTTCCTTTAGAAGCTTTACTGTTGAATGTATGCTCTCATAGCATCCTTCTAATGAACTGTGGGATATAAGTATGTCATCGATGAAACTGGTGATGGTGTATCCCTTCTCTCTGTGTAGCAAAAATTGGTTTCATTAATTTAGTGAATAGACGAGGCCCTATGTAACCCCGTTCAGAAGGCAGGTGAACTGATAGATTTTCCCTTGCCATTTAAAGCAAAGAAATTTTTGTTGCTCTTCAGCTATTTTGACAGAGTAGAAAACATGCCTAAGATCGACGGAGACCATGTAATCACCTTTATTAACAAGTCAAATTGCCTGTTCAAAGTTTTCCATTTTGAAATGTTTGTAATTAATGTGCTTGTTTGGTTTTTCCAGATTAAGGATCATCCTAAAACCTCCATCCTTTTTCCTCTGCAGAAAAATTGGGGAAATAATTTGCTCCTCCTGTTTGTGTGTTTGCTTTATAACTTTAAGATCTAACAGCTTTCCAATTTCCTGTGTGGTAATGCTCTTTTCCTCTTCACTAAAAACATATTCAACATCTTCAGAAAATAGGTGACTGATATCATCAACATTAATGTCCAGATGACAATGTGCAACAATATCCAGAATATGAGTATCATTGGTTAATTTTTGCCATACATGCACAAAATATTGAAGTCTGCCAGCTTCAAAATTATGTTTCATCTCAGTTATTGCCGGGGGTAGTTGTGTACCCCTGAGTTTTTTGCCTCCAAAGTCTGCCGTGGGAAGGACTGTCGGTGGTCATTCCTGTGTCCATATGTCCGCTGGCTATAGGGGTGGAACCTGAACGAGAATCCTCTGTAGGGGGTTTTTCCAAAGGAGCCTCTGACTCTTCCTGCACTGAATTTCCAATTTTGAAACGGTTTCTTCGTTGTTATCTTGTGTTTCAGTTTTTCAGACTCCTCGATGTGCTAGGCAGATTGAGAGACGTCATCGCTGAATAAGAATCTAGTCAAGGGCACCTTATCTGAGCACAAGTGAACGTATTTCTGATTAATCTCATGCTTAATGATGAACCTGTGTGTCAAATTGTTTCTGTGGTTAGCATTTCCTAGTAATGCTAGAGCACCATTGAGAATGCGTACTTCGTGGGCTACATCTGGGTGTCCATCTTGGGCGATCTTATCCAGCACTGTGAGTGACTTGGTGACTATTGTAACAGCTTTTATTATGTCCTTACTGACTTCTTTCATATGAAAGTCAGCCATTTTTGCATCGGCTTTCAGCGCATCTAACACTTGTGTGTTACATTCAACCGAAGCTAAAGCCTGACAGTTGCTCGGTCTTATGACAATGTCGTCCTCCAAAATCTTTTTGTACCAACTCATCCTCCCGCATGCCATTGTCAAACACATGATTCACCATGGTGGCAACATGCTTGTCAATCTCATCAGACACATCGTCCACGGGCCCGTAAGTCTTGGCACACTGCAGGAGTACACTACCAGTGGACACTACATCCTGAATATCACTGTCACTACTGGAATCATGCAGGTGGTGGCCTAGTGGCTAGCGGTCGGGCATACCAGCTCAGGGTCCCGCGTTCGAGCCCCGGCATGTGCTGGCCTCTTTTCTTTGGTGTAACCGCTGAGTGGCCTAAGATCATCCACATGCTGCCATAACACTATCCTCGACGGGACTGCAAAGCTATATGCTCGAGGAGCTTCTGCTGGCAGCATGAGCCTCTCTATATGAAACCAGGCGTCACTAAAAATATCTAACCCGCACTACTAATGGGCGGAGGCCGACCATCTAAGGCCTCCATTAAGCTTACCGGCGCCACAGGTAAAGTATATAAAAAAAATAAATAAATGAAAAAAAATTATTGAAAACCAGAAAAACCAGGACTAGAGCTGTACCCGATCACCTCTGTGGGGCGTCTGTTTACATTCTCTCTGACGTCGGCAACGCCGCCGGGAGCCACGCTTCTCTCCTTCAATTTCTCCATATCACCTTGTAACTCAGCCAAAGCTTCCATCACTATGGCCCAGGGTGGAGAACTAACCTCGTCCCGTGACGTAGAGGGTCGAGGATGTGTAGGAGAAGGCACACACTCACCTCCTTTGTCTGAGCCATGAAACCCGGACATGTTTATGTACCCTTCCAGAATCTTCCCATTGAGAAGGGCTGCTCCTGGACATGGATGAATCCTTCCTGTGCGATCCCTTGCTTTTATGTCATCCATGGGTGGATGCATCCTCCATGCCTGTTGACAGCGTGCCCAGCGAACCTTTTGTGACTTCTGACATGGGCTGGCAGGGGTGGCAGTGTGAGAGTCGTAAACTCTCCCAAGTGCACCAAAAGGCACTTACCCGCTCCTACACGGATAACGGGTGATGGTGCAGCCAGCTCCTAAACAGATAACAAGCTGTGGCCAAGCCTTTCCGCTCCTAATGTATAACCGGAAGAAGGCTGCCAAAACTTAGCTCCGTGCCGGGGCGGAGTGGAGACGTCTGGTAGCAGCGAAAACAACTTAGCAACTGGTGGTGCGAAGCAGTGCGACATATCTCATGGGAAAGCGAGCGTTGGCAGAGAAGTGATTTGCTGACATAAAATGAAAAGTAGGTGCATTGTGCTGGGAATCCTTCCTTTGAAAAGTTCTGTGTTTACTCAAGACAAGACTGAAGAAGAGTGGATTGATTCTTTCACGTCTTGTTCTCTTTATCTATTTTCTTTTGTTATCTAAAAATGAAGAAGCATGTAATTTTAATTTTTCTTGTCTTATTTCAATATTTTCTTTTGTTGTGTGGTGGGGGGCTATAAGTATACTACCATGATATTTCCTGTGGATCATAAATGTTGACCAAAAGAGGTGGATTGAAGGATCTGAGAAGTTCTTCATCTGTATATCCTCCAATGAAAAGACAAGGCACAAAGGGGGGAGAACAATATCTCCTTAATGATTTGGTCTCTGAATGTGTATGGATGTAATAGACTTGGGGCAAAAAGCACAGGACAGTGTCCCCGCCTGGACACACTCATTGTCTTGGCGACTTCAATGCTGTCACTGGCACTGAGAGATCTGGCTATGAGATCTGGTTATGTCTTGGATTTGGTAATGAATAACATTATGACTCAGTGGATTAAAGAGAACACAAAATTTAGAGGTAATGAAGTGCCATCAAGACTAGATCTACTATTGACAAAGGAACTTGAAGTAATTAGAAAATTTACCAGTTCCCACTAGAAAAGAGTGACCATGTACTTATTGAGTTTGAAATAAATTATAGCATAAAACAAGGGAGAAGAGAGGAACACAAGAATGGAAGATACAATTATAGTAAAGAAGACTTTGAATGATTAAGAAAATGGGTATTAGCAAGATTGGAAAGAGAAAAAGGGGGAGGAAAAAAGGAGGAAGAAACCTATGGGAAAAATACAAAAGGGCTAGAAATGAATATGTAAGAATCTAAAGAGAAGAGGAAAGTACAGTGGAGCCCCAGTTAGCCAAGTGATCACCAAATAAATTTTTCACATAGGTTATTATGTTCAGTTAGCACAATTTCAGTTAGCGTGATCGCATTCATCCACCTAATTCTCGCTCTAAATGGGGCTCAACTGTAACTTTGAGAGAAATATGATAGAAAAATGTAAAAACTAACCAAAACATTTCCTTAGATACATAAATGGAAAAATGAAAAATAGAGAGGGAGTAGACAAGCTGAAGGTAGGAAGTAAATTTAGAATGAATAGTATTATAGCAATGGAAAATGTAATGGAAAACATAAAAGTAGATGTAATAGAAGTAAAAAAGGACAAGATAATGAAATGGTACATAAACAAAAGATGTTAGAAAGAAAATAAAAGAATGGAGTAGTTACAAAAGGAAATGATGAAATAAAAGTACCGTATATTGCGGCTTATAAGTCGATCTGGCACATTAGTTGACTTCTATAATTTGACCCCAAAATGTTGTATTATAGAGGTTTACCTTGCAGAAAAGTCGATCCTCTAAACTATTACTTAGCCTGGCCCAATATCGGCCTGAGTCACTAAGTACTGGTTGTAAATTAAGTTTTATCTACAGGAAAGAAAATAAAACAATTCAAACAGATTGAAAACACCACCGACTTCAAGCATTTCAACATAATCAAACAGTCAGTTTTTACTTTTTACTGTACTCACCTGTTTCACCACTATATCGGACGAATATTTACTTTTAAAACCCTAATGGTAAGTGTCTAACCACTTACAGTCCAGCTTCAAACGTTGGAACAAAAGAAACGAAACGATCATGGTTGACTGCTTAGTGCTGCCACCTAGTGATGAGCATTTCATTTGAACAGCTGTTTAGGCGCGAAATACTAACTCCCCCAAATACCCAGTCAACCACGCCTCCTTGACAACCTGTGCTGAGGCTACAGTGCTTCGCCAGCATTCATTACCTATTCACTCACCAAGCCTGACAGAGCTCTCCTGACTAACGTGGGCCAAGTTCAGTAGCAGTTTTCCGGTATCCTGATGTTACTGGTGCAAATACATTTAAAGGTTGCTATTTTATATCTACCCCATAAGTCGACCCCTAGTTTTGACCATAAAAAAATTACTTGACTTATAGACCGCAATATACGGTAATCTATACTAACATAGATGGAATGATAGCAAGAAAACTAGAGTTGACAGATTATGTAAAAGAGAAGAAACCAGAAATTGTATGCCAAGCAGAAATAAAACTATGTGAGGGCATCCAGACTAACATTGAGAATCGAAGGTAAAGTAGGGGCACATGCTATAGCTGCGCATAGCTGCGGGTCCTCATCTCCCGTCACATAGGCCTATGAGTGGAAATTAATCTATTACGTCGGGACACAGAGCCACTGTGACATCCAAGTTTCCACAATTTACCTTCCCCAGGTTTCTCTAGGTACCCATTGAGAATGATAACTGTAATATATGGAGGAAGGATAGAAAAGACAAAAAAGGAGGTGGTATGATGCTAATGATAAAGTATAAGATAAAAGTTAAAGATGCAGAGTATAGAAAAAGGAAAGCAGAATTGATAAGGGCATAAATTAAAACAAAATATGGAAACCCCCCCAAAATAGTAGTTGTATATGTATTTCCCAAAGCAAAAAAATGGACTTAAAAAGAACATAAAGAAATAATAGAAGATACTCTAGAATGCTTATAAAAGATTATTAAAAGCAGTCAAAGAGTAACACTGGTGGGAGATTTTAATTGTAGTAAAGTAAAGTGGGAGACGTTTGAAAGCGGAGGTGAAAATTCATGGGGAAATAGATCATTAAGACTAATGATGAATAATACAATGATTCAATGGGTAACTGAAAGTACAAGATATAGAGGAGAAGATAAACCATCAAGATTGGACCTATTATTTACCAAAGGAATAGATCTGGAAAAAGATAATAATTATGAGTGCCCCTTTGGAAGGAGTGACCATGTGGTCCTGGAAATTGAGATTAAGTAAAATATGGAAGACAAACAGGAGGAATCATACATACATGGAGCCCACAAAATTGGAGGGAGTACTGTACTGCAATTAAGAGTTTTTTTCACTAAAACTGACTGGATGAAAATTAAGAAATTAAAGAATGTACAAGAGAAATATGATGTCTTCCTGATGATATACGAACAAGGAGTAAAGGAATACGTTTCATTTTATAAAGTAAATGGAGGAGGCGTTTGCCTATTGGCTAGCGTGTGGGTAGACCAGCTCAGAGTTCCGAGTTTGAGTCCTGCAACAGGCTGGCTACTATTCTTTGGAAAAACTCTGAGTGCCCAAAGATCACCCACATGCTGCCAACAATATCCTTGACTGGGACTGCAATGTGAAATGTAACGAGGAGCTTCCACGGGCAGCATGAGCTTCTCAACAAGAAACGAGGTGTCGCTTAAAAAATCTAACCGGCGCTACTAACGGGCGGAGGCCGACCATTTGCTTATAGAGTGCACAATTGGGGTTTCCCAGTTCATCCATGGGTGCGCAATTATGATGCAATTATGAAGTTCCTACAGCCTGAGCTGTAGCTCGCACTCGCACGCTCTCCAACCAATCTACGGGTTAAAAAAAGCCTCCATCTAGCTTACCTGCGCCAATTCAGCTCCTTTTGCTTCTCTTTCATTCAATTCTTTTCTCATTTTTCATTTCTCTTCTCCTATCTTCTCTATTAATTCTGATTTCCCACATTTATTTTTTTCTCTTTTGTCCTTGTGGAATTTTAAAATCAGATTCAGTTGTAA
The DNA here is from genome assembly GCA_029783475.1 of Metacarcinus magister. Classification (NCBI taxonomy): domain Eukaryota; kingdom Metazoa; phylum Arthropoda; class Malacostraca; order Decapoda; family Cancridae; genus Metacarcinus; species Metacarcinus magister. The sequence continues at coordinate 14,892,121 of JAPQNM010000002.1, read as the reverse complement.
ATAATTTCTGAAAATTCTTAAATTCTTAAATTCAATATTTCCTTCTCTCATTTTTGGGGGGTCCTCATATACTTCCTTATTGTTCGTCAATTAAGTTATATTTTCTTTGTTTTGTTTTCCCATTCATAAATCTGTAAAACAGCTTAGGTTCTTCCTTGCATTTGTCAACTATATATTTTTTATATCTTTTCTTCTTTTCTTACCCTTACATATTCATTCCTTTCTTCGTTCTCTTCCATGCTTCATCTCTTCTCTTTTTAGCTCTCACAGTTTCAGTAAAACAACTCTATTTTTTTTTTATTCCTATTTCTTATACAGTGGAACCTCGGTTTTCGTTATTAATCCATTCAAATAAGTCCGACGAAAACCAAATGTACGAAAACTGAAACAATATTTCCCACAAGAAATAATGTAAATCCAATTAATCCATTCCAGACATCCAAAAATATTAACAAAAAATACATTATATAGAGTATAACTATAGTTTTACATACAAAAACAATGAAAAATAAATATAAATTACTAATGAAATGGCCAAATGAATATTTAACATCACTTTTACCTTTATTGAAGACTCTTGTTGCCTTACCACACTGTATATGCCAGTTTGCTTCTTAAATTTGTCGAACCAGCCTCTGCTGGCCTTAAATTCACTAACATCAGCACTCGATCCAGGCATTTTCTTTGCGAGATCCACATGCAACAGCCTTGCCTTTTCGTAAATTATCACCTCCGAAACACTATCTCCCGCTTACTGCTGTTCGTTGATCCACACCAACAACAACCTCACAACTTCTTTGATTGTTTGCGATCTCTGTTTCGTTAGCAAGTTTACCCTTTTGGCAACATGAGCTTCCTTGATTTTTTTTTTTTCTTTGCCAGGATGGAACTGATTGTTGATATAGACTTAACGTACCTCCTGCGAGATCGGTCACGCGTACACCACTTTCGTCCTTTGCTACAAGTTCTTTCTTTAATTATATCGTGTTTCTCGCCTTCTTTATTAAAGGGCTGACACTCAGAACTTTATTTGGCCCCATGGTGACTTATTTAGCAGTCGCCTTCAATAAACAAGCACAAAAACAATGGATTATTATGAAAGGTTTTGGATAAACATGCGGGGTGATGCTCACTCAACAAGAAACAAAGGCAGACTGAGTCACGAACGCATGGGATGCTTTGTGTGGGCGCTCAATTCCGGGAAATGAGTGGCCGAGTCACGCGGGCAGGCGGACAAGTTTGGTATGGACCATTTTCAACTGTATGAAAACCGAGCGGATGTACGAAAACTGGGACAAAATTTTGACATAAAAAGTCGTCGAAAACCGAATCGTACGAAAACTGAGATTTGACGATACGTTATAAAATGGAACATATTCCTTAACTCCTTGTTTATATATCATTAGGAAAAAATCTTATATATCTTGCATTTCCTTTTTTCATTTTCATCCAGTCAGTTCCATTGAAAAACTCCTTCATTGCATATAGTTTGCTTACTCATAATTCCTTGTTTTCTTTTATATGATTCATCCTGTTTGTCTTCTATATCTCAATTTTGCAGGACCACATGGTCACTCCTTCGAAATGGGCATTCATAATTAGTATTTTTTTTCCAGATTTATTCCTTTGGTAAATAATAGGTCTATTCTTGATGGTTTACCCTCTCCTCTATATCTTTTATAATCAGTTACTCATTGTACCATAATTGTATTATTCATCGCTAGTCTCATTAATTTATCTAATTAAATTTTTTTCACCTCATCTTTCAAACGTCTTTCACTTTATTTCACTACAATTAAAATCTCCAACCAGTGTAACTCTTTGACTGCGTTTGATAATATTTTCTAGGCTTTGGAGGGTATCTTTATTATTTTTTGATGTTCTTTTTTTGTCCAATTTTTTTTTTTCTTTTCTAGGGTACATATGCAACTACTTTTTTTTGGTGTTAGCGTCTTGTTTTACATAGTTGAGCTATTTTCTTGCTGTCCCGTTTCCAAATCTATTATTATCCAGTTTCTTTTGAAATCATAAATATTTGTTGCATTAATCATTTGTGCATCAAGTTTATTCCAGGCTTCTATGCTTCTATATGGGAAACTGTATTTATTTCATGTCTGTCTTGCATTTAGTCCTTTACAGTTTCTTCTCGTGTCCTGTATTTCTGTCGTCCCACACAAATAGCTCTTTGTCAATTTTTTCCAGACCTTTTGAAGCTCTATACACTGCTATAAAGTCTCCCCTTTCTCTTATTTTCTCAAGAGTTGGGAGTTTCAACCTAGAAAGTCTTTCTTCATACAGTAAATCTCTTGGGCTTGAAGCCATTTTTGTAGCCCTTGTGTGTATGTGTATATACACACCACTTATCTCAGGTACCTCCTTTTAGGTGGTTGTCAGTCTGGTATATAAATAGATAGATATATAGATAATTTGTACACTTCTTAGATGCACCCTTGCATGTATAGGAAATGGTGTTTGTAAAAATGTATAATCAAATTGTAATATAAGATATTTATTTTTGTCATATTGTATTGTGTTTGATTCTTATTTCTTACATTTATAAAATCTGAGAATATCATACAGATTTGAGGATGCAGAATGGCTGAAGCATTTGGAGCCAGATGGATCATTACTCTATGTGGAGTCATATGTGTCAAGCACTGTACGAGAGAAACAAGTACAAGCACTGAAGGCTGCTGGTACATCAGACAGGAAGCCAACCTTTTCTCTTCCTTCAAAAGATATAAAGAAACAAAGTATGTTTGTCTTGAAATCTAAAGTCAGGTATTATAAATTAAGTGATTTAGTTACCTCTGTGACATAATAAGATCCTACATATTTTCATAAAATTATTTGTAGTATGAGGATAATGAATATTACTAAACAGCTTTTTATAATTTTTTACACATTTAATTCAAGGAGTTTGATGAGGGGATATATTTATATATATATATATATATATATATATATATATATATATATATATATATATATATATATATATATATATATATATAGTATATATATACGTATGTATATATATATATATATATATATATATATATATATATATATATATATATATATATATATATATATACACATACATATACCCTAATAAATTTAACATCAATTTCAGTATTTTTTTCAGGACACATATTATAGCAACACCAAACTATAGTAGTGAAAAATAGAGCAGTGACACAGTAGAATGAGATTAACCAAACTTCACTATTGTCTGTATGTAATTTTAACTTGCTTCCTTAATATCTAATCTGGCACATATAGTTTGTTTATAATTTATGGTTGGAATAAGTATCAGTGTAACTACACAAAATTGTTTGTTTCACTGTCAGCAGCTTGTCTACGACAAAACAGAATGGAATTTAAATGCATGCTGACAAGAAAATAAATATGATGAATAAGACATTCGTGCTCATCCTGCATTTTCACTGCAAATGGTGTTCTGCTAATTGATTTCCGTAACTCATTCTCAATTTACATAAGTTTCAGAGTTAAGACAAAGGTTAAAAACTTTGTTCTAGAAGTTTGATGGTATGTATACTTATTATGAAACTACTCCTATTGGATCAACACGATGTGGATTAGTAGGCAGGCCTACTGTACACATGTCATTCTTGATGGGGGTTTTTTATGAGGCAGATGTAGGTTTACAAATAACTAAAAACATATTTGAGGCAGTATAACTAATAAGGGATTGGTATTGAATTCTATGAGAGTTTTTGCAGTTTCAGATGTAGTATACGTTGCTTTTTGTATTATCATGAATGGAACTACCACATAAGAAAACAGTATTTTGTAAGACTAGTTGATGTACTAGCAATAATAAATTTCTTATTCTTTCTCAATTTATATATATATATATATATATATATATATATATATATATATATATATATATATATATATATATATATATATATATCCATTTATCTATACACCGGGTTGTTATCCCCTTAAAGGGGGATAGCCAAAACAAGTTATGCATACACACACCCATGCATATACATACATATGCTCATCTCACTAGCCTTTTGGCCCCAAAAGGAGAAAAGAAGTGCATCCTGCCCACCATAGTGTGTCAGGTCAGTCATGCAAATGGAACCGAGGGTGGGGGTCGTATTCTCAACAGGATCCCATGATTTACCCCTGCCACTTCATATTCAACTCATGCTCTCTCCCTCCCTGCACTCTCCTACAAAAACACAAGATGCAGATTAGGAAGGGAGTCTCCCTGAACCCTGGCATGCCTTGTCTTGGCCCCTCTTCAGGGGTATAACAGCCTGGTATATAAATATAGATAAGCAATAAGGAATTATCATCAGGAAACTCACGGTATAATGTTATCAGCTGATGAGGAAGAAGCCAATGCTTTTATTTATGAGGTAGCTTGCTTTCTGACACAGCTATTATGTTTTTGATTCATTTAACTATATATATAGAAATACAGTTGGCCCCCCAAGGGTGGGATCAATGCAGTCCGCGCCCTTTGCGCACCCTTGGAAGTTAATAACCTATGGGAAATTCACTAATGTATTCCGGGACTCTTAAGACTTGTCTTTTTTTAGCCCATTAACCCCCGAAATACATGATATAATGAAAGAATATACAGTACGTATACATATGTGATTAAATATGATAGATAATAGATAGATACTGTACTGGCAGAAGCCATTACAGTATCTAGGATGGAGGAGGAGGAGGAATCTCACATCTGAAGCCTTAGGATGTTGAGTTCCTTAAAGGAGATGGAAGAAGGGAGAGAAAGACGAATGGTGGAGAGAGAGAGAGAGAGAGAGAGAGAGAGAGAGAGAGAGAGAGAGAGAGAGAGAGAGAGAGAGAGAGCTGACGTCATCACAACATGGCCGCTCGACAAAAGCACATAAAGTTCCATCAACGCACCCTTTGAATTTTTCGCACCCTTTGAATATAAGTGCCGCACCGGTACTGCCCACACCCTTGGAATTTCGCACCCTTGGGGGGCCGACTGTACATTTATTTATACATGACTTACCTTTATGAAATCTAGAAGGGAGAGCAGGAAAATAACTTGGATGTAGTACACCATCAGTTATGGCATCAAAGCTTGATATAGGCAGGAGATCTGGGCCTGATAGTATCTAGGAGGCCTTGGCCAGGCTCACCATTGATGCCAATCCATCCCTTCCTCTCTGTTTCTAAGCTCATTGCCGTTGTGGAGGGGCCTCGAACTTCAGTCTCGAGTCCAACCAGTTTTCGCTTGGCCTAATTTTTTTTTAGCTATATTTCCCCATGTTTCATCTGTCTTATCTTCCTAACCTCCTAGGATCCCTTTCTTTTTCTAAAGTGTGAGAGCCATGCTGAGAGGATGAAAGGCTAACTTCAAGTTCAGTCATGAACGGCCTAAGGGTGCCATGCGCACGGTATACCCTCCCTTTTTCATTGCCCCTATTCTCCATCGGGGTTATGGGGAGCAGACCAATTACATCCCCATTTATATTCAGCTCACCCCGGCCAATTATGAAAATTCTAAATTAACAGGTGGTTTGGGGAATGCACCTCAAAAAATTCCCTGGCCATGACAAGGAAACGCCTCTGATCTTGGCTCTGAAAACCCCTTAACCACCCACTTGTCAACTCCCTCACCTATTGTACCTGTTTCCCTAACACCAACACCAACCACTCCTTTTACACTTGTATCCTCCTCTATTATAACCATCTTAGAACCATATATACCTCCAAAAAGTAAAACCACTCTCCAACCCTCTACTCTGACCTCTCCCTCTTCTATAACTTAGACTGTCCCCTCCTTTCATCCTTTCCCATGACCATCCATTACCAATGATCACCTTCCTTTATCCAGCCTCTTTGGTCATCGCTGATGGAACAAATACTTTCATATCCCTACTCATGCTCCTTACTCAGTAAACACTTTCCAATTTCAAATATGCATACAAAGACACCTGTCCTTGGATGCATATTTGAAATTGGAAAGTGTTTACTGAGTAAAGAGCATGAGTAGAGATATGAAAGTATTTGTTCCATCAGCGATGAAGGGTAACCTTCCACACATGACCTGATAGATCTCGCCTAGTCATTGTTGACACAGAATCCCAAGCTGAAGCTATGCTTACCCTAAAAGGCAAGAAGCCCGTCTCAGTGGCTTCCAACAAGTTTCTCTCTCTCAGCGCATCTCCATCAGCACCCTTCAGACCACATCCAGCTCTACCTTTCCCTCTATTACATCCCATCCTCCTTCCTCCACTCATGCCTCTTACTCCTCTTATTCCTTCATCTAGCACAATTACCTTTTCCACTGCTACTACTCTCTCTTCATCCCCATCTTCTTTTCACTTTCTACTTATATCACCATTCCTGTAGTTCCTTCAGTGCCAGTGACTAATAATTTTTCTTTACTAGACCCTGACACACCAATCTCTACTTCTTCAACTTCAAATCTCACTCCCCTTCCACGCCGTATTCTTACGCCAATCAAGCGTCAATCCTGTTCTTCCCCTTCAAAACCATCTACTGATCCTACTTCATCCTTAATCACTAAAACTTCTTCCCTACAGTCTATCTCCAAGAAAACCTTTACTCCAACTGTCTTCTCTCTTCCTTCCCCTAGTGAAACCATCTCTGATATTGTAGCCTTTATAGCAAAACCTTTCATTGATGCCTCACTTCCTTCCCCATTTTCTACATTATCACATGCAAACTTCAATAATACCCTCTGTGTTCCAACAGAATTTCATGCCCTGCCCCATTAATTTTCCCCAATCTTTATTCCACCACCTACTCCTACACCTCCCCTCTCCCTTCCCCCTCACCCTTTTCCCTCTTTTTTTCCCTCCCACCCTTTCAGCTACATCAACCAGAAAATCTCTTCTTGACTATACTTTACCTTCTGGATTCTCTTGTGAATCCTTATTATATAATTCCTCTCTCCAAGATCCCTCTTGCCCACATACTCCTGTTACTTCCATACCTTCTATTTTTTATCCTCCCCCACCTCTAATGATCCCAGTATTCCTATCCTACGATTATAATCGTAGGATAGGATTTCTTTTGGAAAATCTGCTCCCATAGAAATGGCCTTCGCTGCCTACTTTTTATCTATGTTCTCTCAAGTGTGATACACTAACTTACATCTTACGATCCCTATTTCTTGAACACTTTTCTACTCATTCTCTATAACTAACCACTATTTCCATACCCATATTTTGCCTTGCCCTTATCTCTTTGCTATGCCGTCTGCCTTTTAGCTTAACATGGCACCATATGACCTTTGATGTCTGGCACTTACTTCATTCCCATTAACTCACTCACTCCATCCTTTGCTTTCCCTTTGGTCACACCTATCATCCTTCCACTCACACACTCAAATTCAGATTCATCTTTCCCTTTCAGTTTAGTTTCACTCAATGATAACACATTAAACTTTTTGCTCCACAAACATTCTTCCAATCACGTCCCTTTTACTCTCAACCATACTGCATCCACGCACATCAGAGACTCAATCTTCATGGTTTGTGGAGACATTACTCTCCCCTTCAATCTGCGCCCCATGGCTTTGCCCTGTGGTGGGGGCTACATGAATTCTATCATCATATTTTCTGCAGATTGTAAAAGGCGACAAAAGGAATAGAGCGAAGGCCCTAGGAAGCCCCCTCCTCTGTATACTTCCCTATCAAAATATAATTTATATAGATTATGGAATTTTTAGACTTTGCATCCCTTTTCTCTAATGTATATTATAGAATTTTCAGTTCTAATTTCCCTAAAATGTATCAAAGAAGAGCAAAATACCTCTTTGCACTAAAAGTGTAATTTAATTGCTTTCCTCATGTCAGTTTATTTTACAATTACAGGAAGTCCTCGTTTTACGATAGCTATGCGTTCCTTGAAACCCTATTGTAAACCGAAATAGCGTATACCGAACCCATTTTTACATGTATTAGATAGGGATGCGTTCCAGCACATTGCCAAAGTCACTCCTTCAGGTTCAGATACATACATAAAGACATACCTTAGTGTAAAAATAAACAAATTGAATAAAGAAAATAAAGAAAAATATAATTATGTAATCATCTGATCAGCTGATGCGGGCGACGTAGGCGGTGAGGCAGAGGTCGAGGGTGAGGCGGGCCATTCAAAACCTGAAATTGATTGCTCTGTTGAAGTGGATGGTCCAGCTGATGTTGATGGGCTGGCATGTTTGAAGAACGTCGAGATCGTGGACTGTTTGGCACAAGGTTTCACTGTGTTTGTAATGGTGGCGCGGGAATGACTAGTTATCAGAGTTGGCCGCATGTAGCGTAGCGTCGTGGTGGCGTTGCATGCGCCACCACGCCGATTTGGCCACGTCCATCTCGCCACGCTGATTTTGGCGCCTTTTTTTAATATCATAACTGCGAATCACAAGTATCGTAAATCGAAAAAAGGGTACTAACCGAACTATCATATAGCGAGGACTTCCTGTATAATGGATATTTTTTAGAAATATGAGTTAAGTTGTTCAAGAAAAATACATGGTGACTAAAGTGGTTATAAATGCAATGTTTTCAGACAAACTACTAGGACTGTTGAAGAGGCGCCCAAGTGTTCGGATGAAAGGCAGCCCCCGTATTGGACTAACAGGAGAGGTTGGTGCCAAATGTGGAGCCGAACAATCTCCTACTCCCAAAGTAACTTTCAGGGACAATCCAAGTGGAGAAGTAAGGAAGGTGAAGCTCCAAGTAAGTACTATTTGCTCATGATTGTCATTCACTGCATGGGACTTTTCAAGCTGTTTTTCTGTATTTTCATAAACAGTAGACTCTTGAAATGTTGCACTAAATTATCCACTACATGACTACTAAAATCTGTGCTTATCTTACTTTTCCACTTTCCCATTTATCATCATATGTTCAAAATATTCAGCAAACAGTGCCAGTAATGACAAAGTAGCAAGAAAGATTAGAAATGTGTTGATATTGGATAAAACCTCAATGTAATGAATAGTTTGAGGTGAGGAGAGAGTACAACATCTATTACCAGGTTAATGGGTGTCAATGAGTCAACTTAGTTAACAGTTTGCCCACAAGGTAAAAAGGTAAAGTGGGGGCACACGCTGTAGCTGCGAGTTGGTGCGGGTGCTCATCTCCTGTCACATAGGCCTTTGAGTCTGTGGTGGAAATTAATCTGTTACCTCGGGACACAGACCCACTGTGACATCCGAGTTTCCACAATCTACCTTCCTCAGGTTTCCCTAGTTACCCTTTTGGGAGGATGAACAGCAGGGCGAGCTGTGTGCCGACTGCTCTCGTCCATGATCAAACTCAGGCCAGCAGATTCGTAGTCAGATGTACTAACCACTGTACCACTGAGCCTACAAGGCATTTGCCAATAATAAGAATATATTTGCTCACATGTAGGAGTAAGTTTGCCCATACTGAATTCACTTAACCCACAAGTTTGTTTGTTTTATTCGTTTATACAGAAAGTCCCAAGAATACATGTTATTTCATACTGAATCGATTGGTACTCAAAACACTTCATATTCAAGATATTTCCGCACCAGTGTTTTTGGTAATCAGAACATTTCCACCTCAAACTATTTGTGACAAACTATTTCATCAAGACATTTAATTCCCAAACCAGTAAAGTTTATCTGGGAAGCACTTAGATTACTGAAACTATGACATATTCACGAACTTTACACACATACGTACGCACACGCACACCTCTCTCTAAGTCAAGACGTGTTTCCTGGTGCTCCCGCAGCAAAGGTCAGCCTGTTGACCTCCCATCCTCATAGGCTTAAGCTCCAGCATCATTAAACTGCTAGTGAACAGTTAATGACTTTTGTGTGTATACATGTCACAACAATCTATTCCGTGAACAATGTGCATTCCCACTTTCGGGAGGCGGTGGTACAGTGGTCAAGCGTTCGGGCATGTGAACCTAGGGTCCCGGGTTTGATCCCCCAATGTCCGCTGGCCACTTTGGTACTGTTGACGCTCGATTTAACGGACCCCAATTTAACGGACTTCAGATTTGACAGACTCTGTCTGCTAGCGGACAATCAACCCAGATCCAGACTAAAGTCCGTTAGTGTAAAAGAAAGTCCAGGATGTGGCGGTCGTGTCGGTAACAGAATCTGTTAAAATCTAGGGTTAAACGCCCAGATTTTGGGTAATGAAATATAAAAACCTTAATCCTAATCTAACCATAACCTAACATAGCATAATTAACCTAACATAACTTGAAAGTTTTTTGCCAGGTAAACAATGGTGAGCACTGCCTGAAACCTTCACAGATGTGTTGGTTGAGTACACTATGTATAGTATGTAAGACTTCAATTTTATATCGATATCGTCCGAGCAGTAGTTATGCAGATTTACCCAAATACTTTTTGGCTTACCTTAACCTAAGTTGTATGTACAGTATTTACAGTTGCACTCAATGGTTACTCCGAGTCAAAGGGAAGCGTCTGGGTGCAGCCATTAATCTTTATGCTCCACCCACAATCAGCTGATGTACCTAGGCTCCGCCTACCTCCTCCTTCTAGGCATCAGTGTTGAAACCACTATGGAGTCTAATAAGTGTGCATAGCTAGGTTAGGTTAGATAAGGTTAGGTTAGGTTAGGTTAGGTTAGGACTATTTATTTCTGGGCAAAGTATGATGCTTTTTCATTTCGAGAAACATAACCTAACCTAACCTAACCCTAACCCCAACTTAACCCTAACCCCAACCTAACCCTAACCCCAACCTAACCCTAACCCCATCCCAACCTAAACCTAACCCCATCCCAACCTAACCTAGCATTGCAAGGCTGTAACCAGATACTGGTCTTACCTACTGAGGCGGTGGGTATAAAAAAATTAAAATAAATGTTTTTAATAGTTTCCAGAAGTTGATATATATTGCATGATATTCTGCGACTTTAATTCTATCTGACATGTAAGTATTACCCTCGGGAGAAGATGCTACACACACTTATTAGACTCCATGGTGGTTTCAACACTGATGCCGAGAGGGAGGAGGGAGGCGGAGCCTAGGTATACATCAGCTGATTGTGGGCGGAGCATAAGGATTAATGGCTGCACTCGGAGTAACCATTGAGTGCAACTGTAAATACTGTACATACAACTTAGGTTAAGGTAAGCCAAAAAGTATTTGGGTAAATCCGCATAACTACTGCTCAGGCGATATCGATATAAATATGAAGTCGTACATACTATACATAGTACATACTATACATAGTATGTATGTAGCTTCCTTATATTCTTATGTTCTTATTCTTATTATAGTGTACTCAACACATCTGTGAAGGTTTCAGGTGGTGCTCACCATTATTTACCTGGCAAAACATCTTTCAAATTATGTTAGGTTAATTATGTTATGTTAGGTTACGTTAGGTTATGGTTAGATTAGGTTATGTTAGGTTTGGTTCGGTTAGGTTCGGTTATAAAAGGTTTTTATATTTGATTTCCCAAAAGTTTTGAGTTTCACCCTAGATTTTTTTCCGGATTGCCATATTATGACCTTTAACCAAGCAACAGACCTTTTACACTAACGGACAGGGCTCCCTCCACATTAGTCCGTTAAATTGAGCGTCGACAGTATTACCGCCGAGTGGCCAAAGACTACCCAAATTGCTGCCATACTGTCCTCAGAATGGGGCTATGTTTATATGCATTTGAGGCTTTAGCAGCAATAGCCTCTCCTTCTCAACATATTCAAGAGAGAACGTAAACATTCAAGGCGTCACTATAAAAAAAAATCTAAAAACCTACGCCAAATAACAGGCAAGAGGCAAGTCCATCCTGCCTCTATAAAGCCTACTGGCGCCAACTTATCGCTACCAACCCAGTGAACCTTTGCATCTTAAGCGAGGGTCCGGCTATCCACCAGGGGACATTATTGAGCACTAAAACTTTTTTGCAACCGCGGTCGACAAGGTGGTAGCCGTGCAGTGCGTCCTATTCCTGTGATCACCCAACATAAGTAAAGCACCATACATGGCAAACGTGACATTGCTAGGTAATAAAATGGACAAAGTGATCGTGACAGTGAGATCTACGTGGCCACACATAGTGGCCATAATGGAAGTGTGGCAAATAGTCCCTGAGATATGCACGATTGAAAACTTTGAATTAATTAACTATCTCAGGACTAATTAAAGAGGAGGGGGAGTGGCGTTGTTCTGCCACTCTGGCCTCAGCCCCTCACACCTCCTTGTCAACATCCTTAAGAGGGATTGAGTACTTGTGGGTCAGGGTCATGCCTCCCTGCCACCCCCGCGAAACAGAATCTGTCATATTCTGTGTCATGTATCATCCCCCGCACATTCCGCCACTGCACAACTCCTTATCAACCACATCATTAACACTGCTGATGCCTTAAGAGTGAGATTCCCTGTTGCCAAGCTTGTTATCTGGGGGGATTTCAACCGCTTAGATGTCAGTGACATCCTACACCAGCTGAACTTCCCCACCCATAATCAAACAACCCTCGACCTTATCATCACTGACCCAGTAGTACTCGCCTGCCAGAGCGCTCCCCCTATGGGTTTTAGCACTCACCTCACCATCCTGTGGATCCTGGCACCCACCACCTCAGCATTAAGGTCAGCTGTCACCAGAACCTACAGGCTCATGCCAGACTCTGCCATGAGGGAGTTTGGGCAGTGGCTGGTGCAACACCTGTGGACTGAGGTGACAGCTATTGATGATGTTCACACCAAATGGCTCAACTATATGGACACAGTCACTGCAGCCTTTCACCACTACTTCCCTATCAAGACCTTTCCAGTGCACCCATCTGACACCCTGTAGATGACGCCCCGCATCAAAAGACTCATTGGTCAGAGGAACAGAGCCTTCTACCTCAACCCTGCCCTGTATAAAAGAGTCAGGAACACAGTCATCAGGGAAATTAAGGCATTAAAGCGACTTTCTACCCAGACAAAATCCACCATCTCAAACAGGCCAACAACAGACAGTGGTACTCCAAAAGTAAAGCTCTCTGTGGTCTTGATAAGCACTCTTCCCTTGCACCTCACACTTTTACCCCTCCCTCTTGGCCGAGATTAACTTATTTCGCCACTATATGTCAAAGCCTTCCCCCTCTTAAACCCACTCTCCTCCCTGCCTATCTTCCTTCCCACTCCCCGCCCACCATTATCCAGGAGGCTGATGTAGTCACTAAAATATGTAAATTCAAACTAAACAGATCCACCACTCCAATGACTTGCCCATCAAAATTAAAAAGAATTTGCCCCATAACGAGCTACTCCTCTCTGCTCTATTATTAATGCCTCGCTCTTACAAAATTCATGCCCCAGCAACTGGAAGACATCTTATATTACCCCCATCCCTAAAATAACCAGTCCTCAGTCCTTAAATGATCTAAGACCAATCGCCATCACACCCATCCCCACCCTCATATATGAAGACTTTGTCTTTGACTGGGCTTATTCAGACATTAAAACATCCATAGATTCACAACAATTTGGCAACATGAAATCCTTCTCCACCACTAAAACTTCCTTGATTTATTACACAAACACCTGGACAAACGTAACACCTCTCTCGCTATTGCTTTTATAGACTTTGGGAAAGAATTTGATCCTATGGACCATAAGTCTGGGTCTTCATCCAAACCTGATAGCGTGACTGGCCAATTTCCTCAGCAGGCGTCAGCAAGCTGTACGCTATCAGGGTTGTGTCTCCTCCCTCCATCACCTGACTTGTAGGGTCCCCCAGGACACCAGGATGGGTTCACTGTGCTTCCTCATGGTGATCAACGATGCCCTCACTGACACTCTGCATCATTGGAAGTACATGGACGACAGCACCATTGGCATCCCCGCCAACACCAGGTCCCCAGACTTCCCACCTCTACATGCCACCCTTGACAGCTTACAGGCGTGGACGGAAGTGAAGAAAGTGTCCATCAACCACACCAAGACCATGGTGATGCACTTTTGCACCTCCTCAACAGCAGTCCCCCCTCCAAGTAGTGCAGTCTACTCGGCTACATGGCATCACCTTGGATGACCCACTCATTTGGGAGAAGCATGTTACTAATATCATCAGATCAGCTTCTTACAAAATTTACATGCTATGAAGGCTCAGGTCCCTGGAGACACTGGTTGCAAAGCTAAAGGGACTATATACTTCTTTCATACTCCCTAAACTCATGTATGCCTCCTCAGCCTGGTCCTCATCCCTGAACCTTACACAACAGCACCAGCTTGAGAAGGTTCAGAAACGAGCATGTAAGGTCATTTTGGGCCCTGCTTTCGGTGATTACGCAAGTGCTCTCTCCACTCTGAGTATGCCGAGGCTGTCTGCGAGATATGAGGAGTCCCAGAGTAAATTTGGGAAAGGCCTCGTAAAACACCCTCGACACCATCATCTGATCCCCCGGATGCCCCTTCCTCCATTCGTACTGTAGCGTGCGGGGATGCTACATAAGGATTGGAACAACACCCTGGCTTGGCTTTGGTAGTTTATTACACTCAAGTAGTCGTACAGTAGACAGAGGCTCGGAGATGGTGAGTGATGTGTGAAGGGAGCCCCGAGGCTTGACTCCCTAGAAGTGAGCTTTGGAGTGTTGGAGAGTAGACTCGTGGTAGACTGACCCTTGATAGTGTGTGTGGCAGCTTATATTGGCCTCGCGGACCTGGTGGTCACGTGAGGTGAAGTCACAGCTGAGGTGAGATCAAGTTAATCTGGACCTCAACCGCGATCTCTAGGGAAGTAATTATATGTAATTATAGGCTCAGCCTCTGGGTGTGGGTGCATGTGGATGTGTGGGTGTGGTGTGTATGGAGTTTCACTACAATACTCTCTTTCCTCAAAAAAAAAGAAAAAACTTTTGGGTAATGAAATATAAAAACCTTATATAACCGAACTTAACCAAACTAAACCTAACATAACCTAATCTAACCATAACCTAACGTAACCTAACCATAACCTAACATAACATGATTAACCTAACATAACTTGAAAGATGTTTTGCCAGGTAAATGATGGTGAGCACCTTCTGAAACCTTCACAGATGTGGTGAGTACACTATGTATAGTATGTACCACTTCATATTTATATTGATATTGATAGTAGTCTTGCAGATTTACCCAAATACTTTTTGGCTTACCTTAACCTAAATTGTATGTACATTACTTACAGTAGCACTCAATGGTTACTCCGAGTCAGACGGAAGTGTCTGGATGCAGCCATTAATCTTTAACATGCTCCGCCCACAATCAGCTAATGTATACCTAGGCTCCGCCTCCCTCCTCCCTCTCGGCATCAGTGTTGAAACCACCATGGAGTCTAATAAGTGTGTATAGCTAGGTTAGGTTAGATAAGGTTAGCCTACTAATTTTGGGGCACGGACTATTTTTTTCTGGGTAAAGTATGATGCTTTTCCACCCAAACCTAACCTAACATTGCGGGGCTGAAACCAGATACTGGTGGTCTTACCTACTGAGGCAGTGTGTCTAAAAAAAATTTTTTTTTTTTTTTTAATAGTTTCCGGAAGTTAATATATATTGCATGATATTCTGCAACCTTAATTTTATCTGACATGTAAGTATTAACCTCGGGAGAAGATGCTACACACACTTATTAGACTCCATGGTGGTTTCAACACTATGCGGAGAGGGAGGAGGGAAGCGGAGCTTAGGTATACATCAGGTGATTGTGGGGGAGCATGTTAAAGATTAATGGCTGCACCCAGACGCTTCCCTCTGACTCGGAGTAACCATTGAGTGCAGCTGTAAATACTGTACATACAACTTAGATTAAGGTATGCCAAAAAGTATTTGGGTTAATCTGCATGACTACTGCTTGAATGATATCAATATAAATAAGAAGTGGTACATACTACACATAGTGTACTCAACATATCTGTGAAGGTTTCAGCCGATGCTCACCATTATTGACCTGGCAAAACATCTTTCAAGTTATGTTAGGTTAATTATGTTATGTTAGGATATGGTTAGGTTACGTTAGGTTATGGTTAGATTAGGTTATATTAGGTTTGGTTCGGTTATATAAGGTTTTTATATTTTATCACCCAAAAGTTATGCGTTTCACCCTAGATTTTTTTTCCGGATTGCCATATTATGGCCTTTAACCAAGCAACAGACTTTTTACACTAATGGACAGGGTTCCCTCCGCATTAGTTTGTTAAATCAAGCGTCGACAGTATATATATATATATATATATATATATATATATATATATATATATATATATATATATATATATATATATATATATATATACATATATATATATACAGTGGTACCTCGGTATACATCCGCTTTGGAATAAGTCCAACGTGGTATATGACCTGTTTGGACTCAAAAAGTTTTGCTTGGTATACGATCTTTGTTTGGAATACAACTCACGCGAGCATCAGACGACAGTACACCAGTTCCTTCCATTGAGTGAACAACCCATGCTATAACTCTGAATTTTCACGTGATTTTGTTTTTACGCGTAAATTTTTAGTAAATTCATTAAGTTCTAAGAAAGCTAATGAGAAGAGCCAAGCAACAAAGAAAATGGTTAGGATCTCCATAGTGGTGAAAAAAAGAGATTATTGAAAAATATGAAGGTGGCATGCATATCCGGGACTTGGCTGGTGCTTACCGTATGTCGAGAACGATGTTATCTACTACCAATTTTGTACAATTGTGAAAAACAAAGCCGTTATAAAATCGGCTAACGTTGCGAAGGGGTGAAATCGCTTACCAGACAAAGATTTCTGAAGTTTTTCCAAGTTATTCCAAACAATAACAATAACATCTCCCTTCTCAGCACCATCCTAGTAGGCACTCATCTCTTCTCAGCAAGCTAAAGTGACCTTAAATTATCATTTACAGTGTTTCATCTAATTTCTATTGTACAGTACTGTATTTAATTTATGTACAGTATGTATTTTAGTATTTAGGAGTGTTTAAAATAAATTTATACAACACAATTAATGTATAATACATGTACTGTATGCAAACAACAATAGGATTTTTTTCATGCGAACGGATCAATCATTTTCCTTTTATTTCTTATGGGAATTTTTTTTTGGTATACGTCTTTTTTGGTATAAGTCCAGGGATCTGGAACGGATTAAGGACGTATACCGAGGTACTACTGTATATATATATATATATATATATATATATATATATATATATATATATATATATATATATATATACAGTGCCCTATTGTACGAGTAATTTGCTTAACAAGCTGTGGCTTGTGAGTAATATTGTCTTGAAATAAGAGTGGAAATCCGCAGTACGAGCAAGATTCCTAATAGCCGCCACTAGTCGACACTGAGCTCCCACACGCTCCCCCAAATAGTAACACCCTCCACTCTCACAGTTCACGTGCTCATCTCATTGAGGCAACATCGCAATCGTTTTGTTTTAGTGATTTTTCTCTTTCGTGGCTTTTTTTGTTACTATTTTGTCCTAATTGATTGTGTTTACCATGGGTCTGAAGAAAGTTAGTGCAAAGCATAGTGCTAATAAGAAGAAAAATATAATTACAATAGAGCTGAGGAAGGAAATAATTGAAAACTATGAGAGAGAAGTGCATGTAGTGGACTTAGCAAGCCAATAAGACCGAAGCATATAGACGATGTGCACTTTTTTTGTTTTAAAAACCAATAAAAAAAATTTTGGGGGTGGTTTTTTTGGCTGGAATGGATTGATTATATTTCAATGAAGTTTAATATTAAAAATTGAATTGTAAAACGAGTAAATTGCAATACAAGCTCTGTCATGGAAGGAATTAAACTTGTATTGCGAGGTTCTAATATATATATATATATATATATATATATATATATATATATATATATATATATATATATATATATATATATATATATATATACAGTGCTCCCTCCAATTTTGCGATATTCCAATTTTGCGACCGAGACCCCAAAATAAAATTTTTTTATGAAACTCTAATTTTGTGATGTACTCAAATTTTGCGGGTAACGCCTGGATAATGTGGGGGTTTCCGCACTAGTTTCTCATGTAATGTCGGGCTGTTCTGAAGCCTGTATTCTTCCGCGCCTATTGTTAATTTTTTTCCTGCGCAGGCATTTCTCAAGGTCTCGCAATATTGGATTTCTTTCTGCAAATTTGGGGTGTGATACCGTTTATTAGTGTTTAATAGTATATGTATGAATATATATAAATAAACATATATACATATACATATATATTGTATACAGTAGAGCCCCATTTAGCGCAAGAATTAGGTGGATGAATCCTGTCGCGCTAACTGAACATAATAACCTATGTGAAAAATTTATTTGGTGAT
This sequence comes from Metacarcinus magister, assembly GCA_029783475.1. Lineage (NCBI taxonomy): Eukaryota > Metazoa > Arthropoda > Malacostraca > Decapoda > Cancridae > Metacarcinus > Metacarcinus magister. The sequence goes on along the minus strand of JAPQNM010000002.1, from coordinate 14,873,784 downwards.
CACTTGGCACTGACTTTTGGGGTTGTGTGTGTGTATATGTTGTGTTGGCTGTGTGTGTGTGTGTTTGTGTGTGTGTATGTGTGTGTGTATTTACCTAGTTGTATTTACCTAGTTGTATTTTACAGGGTTCGAGCAGGGCTCATTATGTCCTGTCTCCATATCTATATTTATCCAACTTCTTAAAATCATGTATGCTGGCTGCCTCAACAATCTCCTCTCTCAGTCCATTCCATACATCCACAGTTCTATGTGGAAAACTATACTTCTTCACATCTCTTGAACATGGACTCTTTCCAACCTTCTTTGAATGCCCTCTCGTACGTCTTGATGCATCTTCCATCAGTATCACCAGGTCTTGTCTGTCTATCTTTTCTTTCCCACTAACGATTTTGTACATAGTTATTAAATCTCCTCTCTCTCTTCTATCTTGCAGTGTTAGCAGTCCCATTTCCTTCAATCTATCCTCATATTCTAGATCCTTCAGTTCCGGTACCATTCTTGTGGCTGTCCTCTGGATCCTTTCCAACTTCTTGACATCCTTCTTCTTATGTGGAGACCACACCACTGCTGCATATTCCAACCTAGGACGCACCATGGTAGTCAGAATCTTCATCATCATGTCCTTGTCCATATAGCGAAATGCCACCCTAATGTTCGATAACATCCTGTATGTTGAGCCAAATATCCCACTTATATGTCTTTCTGGCGACAATGTGTCCTGAATAATCAGCCCTAGGTCCTTCTCCTCCCTTCTCTTCGTAATCACTTCCTCCCACATTTTATACTCCCATACAGGTCTTCTTAGGCTCTTTCCCATCTCTAACACATGGCATTTCTTGGCATTAAAATCCAATTTCCACTTCTGGCTCCATTCATAAATCTTATCTATATCTGTGTTTGTGTGTGTGTGTGTGTGTGTGTGTGTGTGTGTGTGTGTGTGTGTGTGTGTGTGTGTGTGTGTGTGTGTGTGTGTGTGTGTGTCTCTATTTATCCTAATTTCCCACAATAATTTTTGATCTTTTGCCTCTGGCTTTTTAAAGCCAGATTCTGGTGTAAACACTTTGAATTTTCTTATTTAGTGCTTCACTCATTTGTTCCAGGCCCTCATATACTACCATATTTTCCTTCAATCAAATTATACCCTTTTTATGTTTTATTTTTCCATTAATAAGTCTATAAAACAGCTATGGTTCTTCTTTGCATTTGTCAACTATATTTTTTTCATATCTCTTTTCTTCTGTTCATACCCTTACATATTCAATCCTTTCTAATTTATATTCCCCTTTCATTTTCTGAATTGGTTTTCCTTTAATTATCATCCATGCTCTATCCTTTTTCATTTTTACACTTCCACACTTTTCATTTAACCACTTTTTATTCTTTTTCAATTTACTCTATAAAATGGAACGTATTCTTCTAATCCTTGTTCATACATCATCAGGAAGAAACAATTTTTCTCTTGCACGTCCTTTAGTTTTTTTTCTTCGTCAATTTCATTGAAAACTTCTCTTCATTGCAGTATATACTGTATATATTTTTTTTATGCATAATTCCTTATTTTCTTGTATTTGGTTCCTCATGTTTATTTTAAATATCTCCTTTTATCTTAATTTTTAGGACCACATGGTCACTCCTTCCAAATGGTCACTCATGTTTGATATCCTTTTCCAGATTAATTTCTTTTGTAAATATTAGGCCCGATCTGTAATTTTTGTAAAAGGAATCAGATGCTTTATGTCCGGAAATCTGAATTTAAGGGTAATCATCAAGGCTTTTCTATCACAAAGTGGTGGATAACAGTGTCACCAAATCTTGACTATTTTAAACAATATTTTATTCCCTTCAATAAATTTTTAAAGGTTTTAACTACCACAGGTTTATGAGGGAGGCAACAATCTTGGGCGACGGGCCAGCTTATGTGAAACTGTGCTGGGTCTGGTACCAGGGCAGTTCAGTGAACCTCCTGACTCACGAGTAATGGTGGCAGGACTGGTGCCTGGGTCACAGTCCCTCAGAAATGGTACAATTAAAATTGGTGAGTGAAGTCATTTAGAATATTTACCAGTAATAAATAAGCATGATGTCATTTGTGTTGTTTAATTTAGTTTTATATGCATGGACTGAAAAAGGTACATATGTAAATGTTAGAAAAGCAAATCATCGTCATCAGACTCTCTAATTTACAGCTGGGTAGGTCTCTCTTAACTTTTTCCATGCATCTCTATCAGCTGTCTGCCTATTCTAGTTCACTCCAGTAAAACGGATAAGCCATCTTCATTTCAACCACTTCTATTTTGTCTTGTTTTGTTTCTATTACCATTCTGCTAAGTTGTCTTATGATATCTTTGGTGGCTGTTTTGAGTTTGCTGCTGTTTTCCTTGGGTGCCTTTCCTTTTACTTCTAGAACTGATTAAAATACTATTTATGTTAGATTGTTATACTACTACTACTAGGTTACTACTAGGTTTTGTTTAGAGGTCTATGCCTCATAGCCATGGTGGACCACCGCTGTACCATTGTGGTGCCCAACCACAGTAGTTCCTCCCCAGTAAACAGCTTAAGCATCACGGGCCGGGGCGGGGACCTGATCTGCTGACTAAGCGAATGCAAGGCCAGCGCGCTACCACTGTACTAGCCAGGACTTTATGTTTTGATATACTTTGTTTACTAGTTGTGAGTACTGACCTGACAACACACTAATCCATATAGTATTACCAACGAGAATGAGGCCATGCTCATCAGAAATCCCGTCTTCCAATACGTAGAAATTCTTTGTAGTCAATACACTAGTGTAACTAATACCTATCTCAACTTTACTCCCTCTTCTAACATGTTGGAAGCCATTTCTTTCATAACTTAATCTCTATTCTCTGAATCCTGTTCTCTAGCTCAGGGATTCTCAAATTTTTTTGAACCAAGGACCCCCTCTATGACAAAAAATAAACCGAGGACCCCCTCATATTTATGTTCTCAAAAATGTATTTAATGTTACGCCTGTTTCTCATAGTTTGATATCCATGTAGGTAATTGTTATGTGAACAAACAAACGAAATCAAAAGATTTTTATGAGACAAAAATTCAAATAAAAATGTACAATCCAAAAATAAGACAAAAAAGAAGAAAAACATCCTTCACATGTACTGAGTAGTCTCTCACTACCAGTGACAACAGTTGTATTGGTTGGTGAGGCTTTTCACATCTCTCTGCACATGAACACAATAACAATCATAATAAAGAAATTAAATATATACATGTATCTATTTGGAAAACGACATGAAAATCCAGAAATTCCCTTTCCTTCCTTGTCATCAATATCAAATGTATTTTGTTCAGTATTAATGTGAAGGATGGGCCCGTCTCTCAGTGCACAACTTCTCTATTCTTGGAGGAATGGACTCTTAGGTCATTTTCCGCATGCATCGGAGCCCTGTACTTGGTTTTCATTACTGCCAGAGCTGAGAAAGATGCCTCGCAGAAATAAGTAGTTGGAAAAGGAATCAAAACCTTTGAAGCTGCAGCAAAGAGTTCAGGAAACTCCTCTTTAACAGAAGGTTAAAAGTCTATACATGAACTTTGTCAGAATCGGATCCTATGGGTCCCATCGCATGACAGCTCCAACAGTTCTTCCGCTGCCTTTGCACTGAGACCACGTGCTGATGAATGGGCAACAAAAGGATCCCGAACCCAGTCCCAGGCATCTGTGTCAACATCAGTGAAGTACGAATTAAAATGTTCATTCAGTGCGGTAAGATGACAGCAGATGTGATTTCTTACCAACTCGACTGATAGTTGTTTGTGTCCAAAAACTTTGTAAGTTGTGGGAACATGTAAGTGATCCCATTCAAGACCTTCTTTCTCTCCTAGGCTTGGCAAAAAAAATTAACACAGTATGGAACCCTGTAACAGTGTACAGGAAGTCCTCACTATACAATAGTTCAGTTTACGTTAAATTCGCAGATACGATACTAACCAATTAGTACCCTTTTTTCTATTTACGATACTTGATTCGCAATTACGATATTCAAAATAGGCGCCAAAATCGGCGTGGTGAGTTGGGCGTGGCCAAATTGGCGTGGTGGCGCATGTAGCGCAACCACGCCGCTACGCTACATGCGGCCAACTCCGACAACTAGTCATTCTCGCGCCACCATTACAAACACAGTGAAACCTTGTGCCAAACAGTCCACGATCTCGACGTTCTTCAAATATGCCAGCCCATCAACATCAGCTGGACCATCCACTTCAACAGAGCAATCAACTTCAGGTTTTGAATCGCCCGCCTCACCCTCGACCTCCGCCTCACCGCCTACGTCGCCCGCATCGGCTGATCAGATGATTGCATAATTATATTCTTTTCTTAATTTTCTTTATTCAATTTGTTTATTTTTACACTAAGGTATGTCTTTATGTATGTATCTGAACCTGAAGGAGTGACTTTGGCAATGTGCTGGAATGCATCCCTATCTAATACATGTAAAAATGGGTTCGGTATACGCTATTTCGGTTTATGATAGGGTTTCAAGGAACGCATAGCTATCGTAAAACGAGGACTTCCTGTATATAGTAGCCTATCCCTATCTGATAATTAAGTTTTTTTTATCCAATGATTCATGATACATACGCTCCTGACGGCCGCTGGATGTACTCTGCCGGTGGTTGACACAATGACATTCAACCAGTGTTGCCAGATGGCTCTCACGAAAATCGGCTGCATATACCACTAATTCTGATCCAGATTTCGCGGACCCCCTATCAAAGTGCTCCGGACCCCACTTTGAGAACCGCTGCTCTAGCTTATCTACCACTTTGGCTTTCTTTGCTAACACAGTTTGTACTGTTGGTCTGGAACTTACCTATTCTCATCTGCACCTTATCCAAAACATCACCTAACTTGTCTCTTCCTACTTACCTTACTGATATGTAAAAATATGTATTCTAACTAATGATTGATACCATAGCATGTAAATGCTGACATGAGACAATAACAACAACAACACTCATCTCTGTGGAGCTACCTGCAACAGGTCTAATTTCAGCAGTGTTCGGGGATGTAAAATAGAACTTTAAATTCATTATGAGATGCCTGAAAAGAAGTTGAACTACTTTCCTCTTATACAAAGCTCTCTCTCAATAGGTGATTGGCTGAAGGAAGTGGACGGAGCTGATATTACGTGGGACAACTTGGATGAGGTGTTGGCTGAGCTGCAGGTAAGGCAAAAATTTAATTGCCAAATTACTTTGAACAGTATTCTCATGTTCCAATAGACCATGGTATAATGGACACCACTTCTAATAAACTATATTGGCATGACAGATGATTATTTATTGATTTTGACTGTACTGGTATACCACACGTACATCTCGACTGACTGGGCGTTTTAAAGTCAGAGTCATATTTAATGGTCAAATAATTTAAGTACAGAGTAGATGATGTAAAACAGATCATGTTGACATGATACATACATGTTAAATGGACAGTGCTGATTTAACATAACATGTTTGAACAGAAAGTTTAAAGTCAAAGGGACATGTAACACTGTGTACAAAAAGTAGGCTGATGGTTGGCTGTCATACTTAGTTACTCCTCCTCTTACTAAGTCACGATAGATAAATATTTGTTAGAATGGACCATGTATTCTGTATAAGAATAGAAAAAGTTACTGTTATGAAGTCCAACCCTTCAGCTTACTCTGTCAAACTTTCCTCTCCGTTGGGCTCCTCCGATCACAATCTTATTTCCATTACCTGTTCTATCGCTCCAGTGCAGCCTCAGAACCCACCTAAGTAGAGGTGCTTCTGGCATTTCAACTCTGCTAAGTGGGAGGACCTAAGGTATAGTCAGACCCACCTTAGGCTGTGGGTGGCGAGCGGAAACAGTCGGGAATTACCCTTTTACAGCTCTGCCACGTGTCTTTTAATCCGCATTGTAGAAATGTTTCAATATAAGTAAAACCATGGCAGACATGATCAGGAAATATGCACACACGTTTATTTATAGTATTATAATGTATGAAGAAACAGTAAACTTATAATGGATAAGATATATATAAACATATAAAGAAACGTGGCATACATATTTTACAGTGTTGCTAATAAAAAGCAGTACCTATTAATGAATTTCCCTTTCGTTCTGGATAATGCATCTTATCACTCAAGAAAACTTCACATATGACATATGATGTTGCCAGATACACGATTCGGGCCTCATAAATTTTTAAAATACGAAATTGATTTGAATTTGCGCGGAAAATCTCTACACGTGGCACCGCTGTAACACGGTTATTCCCCACGACCAGAACACCCCAGCCACACTCTAAGGTGTGTCTGACTATAGTACTATTCTGATTTTCCTTGGAATAATTATTGCTTCCATGTCAGGGATCCTTCTCTTTGTGCCGAGCACATAACAGAGGTGATTATTTCTGGCATGGAGTCATACATTCCTCACACTTTCTCAAATACTAAAGCTAAAAATCCCTGGTTTAACTACTTGTTCTCGTGCTGTCAAAGATAGAGAAGCGGCTCACAAACGGTACCGTAGTCATCCATCTGCTGAAACTCATGCCCTATATATTTCTGCCTGTAATCATGCCAAATCTATTCTCCAACTTACTAAAAACTCATCAATAGAAAATGTCAAAATCTTTCCAATTCTAACTTCTCATGATTTCTGACATCTAGCCAATAGTATCTTCAACAATTTTACTTCTTCATCTTTCCCTCCTTTACTTCAACTAGATGGCCCCACAGCTGTCTCTTCTTTCTCTAAAGCTGAACTCTTCGCTCAAACCTTTGCTACCAACTCTACTTTGGATGATACTGGACATATTCCTCCTTCTCCACGCTCTGACTATTTCACCCCTAAAATTAAAATTCTTCATTATGAATCAAGGCCCACTCTGTCCTTGATTCTTGGAAAGCTTATGATCCTGGTCAAACTCTTTTGTCTGTGTCTCTCTACTTCTATCTGTCATTCTTGCCAGAAATTTGCTCACATTCAACCTGTCCCTAAAAAGGGTGATCGCTCCAATCCTTAAAACTACCGCTATATAGCTTTGATTTCCTGCCTTTCTAAAGCCTTGAGTCTGACCTTAATAAGAAGATAATGAGGCATCTATCAGCTCACAACCTTCTCTTTGATTACCAATATGGCTTCTGGAAGGGCCAGTCTACTGTTCTACAGTCTACTGGTGATCTTCTTGCATTCCTAACTGAATCTTGGTCATCCTCTTTGCTGTCGGCCTTGACATATTGAAAGCCTTCGATAGAGTCTGACATAAATCTTTAATTTCTAAATTGCCCTCCTACAGATTCTATCCTTCTCTCTGTACCTTCATCTCTAGTTTCCTTTCTGACCATTCTATTACTGCTGTAGTGGACGGCCACTGTTTTTCCCCTAAAACTATCAACAGTGGTGTTCCTCATGGTTCTGTCCTATCACCCACTCTCTTTCTATTATTCATCAATGATCTCCTAAATCTGACTCAATGCCCTATCCACTCCTATGCTAATGAATGACACCACCTTGCATTTTTCAACAGACGCCCAACCCAACAAGAATTAAGTAATTCAAGGCGAGATGCTATAGGACGCCTAACTTCTGATCTTTTACTAGTTTCTGATTGGGGCAGAGCAAACCTGGTTCTCTTCAATGCCTCAAAAACTCAATTTCTACAACTATCTACTTGACATAACCTTCCAGATAACTATCCCCTCTTCTTCAATGACACTCAACTTCCCCTCTCATCCTCATTAAAGACTTGGTTTATCCTTTACTAAAAATCTAAACTGGCAATTTCATGTCTCTACTCTTGCTAAATCAGCTTCCAAGAAGTTAGGTGTCCTATGGCATCTGCATCCATTTTTTTCTCCCTCCCAGCTGCTTACTCTGTACAGGGGCCTTATCCGTCCATGTATGGAGTATGGTTCTCAAGTCTGGGAGGGCTTAACTCACACAGTTTTACTAAACAGGGTGGGTCTAAAGCTTTTCGTCTCATCAACTCTCCTCCTCTAACTGACTGTCTTGATTCTTTTAAGTCACCGACGCAATGTTGCATCTTTATCTATCTTCTACCGCTATTTTCATGCTGACTGTTCTTCTGAACTTGCTAACTGCATGCCTCCACCCCTCCCGTGGCCTCGCTGCACAAAACTTTCTACTTTTTCTCATCCCTATTCTGTCCATCTTTCTAATGCAAGAGTTAACCAGTATCTTCACTCTTTCATCTCTTACACTGGTAAACTCTGGAACTCTCTTCCTCTGTCTGTTTTCCCACCTGCCTATGACTTGAACTCTTTCAAAAGAGGAGTATTAAGACACCTTTTATACAAAACCGGACCTCCACCCCCAGCCTTTATTTCTCTTACTGTCCTCTTTACAGGGTCTGGCAACAAGCGCAATTTTTTTTTAGGTATTTTTGTTGTCCCTTAGCCAATGCCCTTTTAATGTAAAAAAAAAAATTGATAAAATAAAATAATTTAAGTATATGGAGTGTGTGTGGAATGATTGCAAGATCATTTGTTCCAGATTCCATCTATGATCACCTTGTCCGTTCAGAAGTGTGCCTCAGAAACTCTTCCTGATGAAATAGAGAGTGATCACAAGGTAAGATGATGTGATACAGTGTGATTTCTTGGATTTTTGTATGAATGTGTTGTATTGTGTGTTTGTGTTGTATCATGTTCTTTTCTGTATTGTATTAATGAGCCATGATGAACTTTACACAGTGGCAGTATTGTAACCAATGAGGTTTAACCAAGGTGTGAAGTTGCGAGATAGCCACAAGCATAGCTCCACAAATGCATTGGAAAAAAAATACTAGCAATCAGCAGGAACCCCTCATTAAGGTGGTACCTCAGCTCATCTCTACTATCACATGGTCGCACAGTAAGTACACCTGTTATGGTGGGTCAAACAGGGTGAGTGCAGTGAACATCAGCTGTTGGTTTTAGAATTTTAACCTGACCATCTGTGGCCCGTGCCTCTGGTAGAGCACTGCATTTGCTTTGCCAAATACCAGTAGCCCCACAGTGCGGAGGAAATAAATGGCTATGGGCAGAGAGGGGCCTCTACCTTCCTCTGGGAGGAAGAATATAGGTTTGAGAACAGGATCATTTAATGTGAATGGCCTAAGTGCTTTTGGAAAAAGGAATTAGTGGAGAGTTTTGAGGGAGGATGGCTGGATGTTATGGTTGTACAAGAAACCCATATAATGATTATGGAGTGATAGAGTGTATGATAGGGAGTGAGACTTCAGTTTGGGAGGGGATGGAAGGAGGAGTGGTGTGGTGTGGAGTGGATGATAAATGCAAGTGAAGGAGAAAGGAAGAGTATGCACTTCTAATGTCTCCAAGGATATGGCAAGGCATATAGGCACGTGAATGGAAGGGGTTTAGGATAGTGTGAGCAGTTGGAATGGTATCGATAGTGAAATATGCATGGATTTGTGTATTTACCTAGTTGTTGTATGCAGGGCCTTAGCTACACTTGTATGGTCCTGTCTCCATATCTATATTTGTCCAGTGTGTATGTACAGTCGTGTTTGGAAGTATCATCACAGTTTTGGGATTATTTAGTTATGGCGACATCTGGCAATTGCACCACCGAGGACATTCACTGCTGGCTTTATTTATTTTTTGTCACAATTATGAATATGGCGAAACCTCGGTTTTCGTGATAAATCCATTCAAAAAAGTCTGACGAAAACTGAATTGTACGAAAACTGAAGCAATATTTCCCATAAGAAATAATGTAAATCCAATTAATCCATTCCAGACACCCAAAAATATTAACAAAATTTTTTTTTTATAGAGAATAACTATAGTTTTACATACATACAGAAAACAATGAAAAATAAATATAAATGACTAATGAAATAGACAAATGAATATTTAACATCACCTTTACCTTTATTGAAGACTCTTGTTGCCTTACCACACTGGGTATGCCAGGTCGCTTCTTGAATTTGTTGAATCAGCCTCTGCTGGCCTTAAATTTACTAACAGCAGCACTCGTTCCATGCATTTTCTTTACAAGATCCGCATGCAACAGCCTTGCCTTTTTGCAAATTATGCAGATCGCACACGCCAGACAGCATGGTTTCATGGCTCAACCAGCGGACCTCACAGAAGTAAAAACAGGTCACCATAGTGTAATGCCGTAATTCACTTTCGTATAAATACCGGGCAAACGACCGTTGAGTAGCAAATTTAGGAAATTTCCACTAACCCCCTCACGAGCATGCACCCCTTCTGACTCACCACTAGGAGTTGACAATATAGGGATTAGAAATTAATTTAGGTCATGGAATAAGAGGACCATAAGAACTTTTCCCTCCTTTTTCCAGTAAACTATTATAAACAATTAAAAAGTAAAGAATCAGGGCAGTCTTAAGGATATCACGGTAAATAGCAGGAGAAAATAGGTTAGGAGGCAACCCTCACTTCCTAAGACTTAGGCAGCGAGGCAGTGTAGGGAGAGAGGCGAGTCACTAGCTCACCAGACGTCACTCCAACAGGTTAGTAGCTTCGTCCTCTAAGAGTAGCCTAGCAAAGGCTTACGACATTAGTTGTGATATAGAAAAAAACAAATTGTGATAATACATAGAGTTAGAATGCACTAGCTCACCAGACGTCACTCCAACAGATTTGTGTGGCTACATTCAGCCAGACCACCACCACCACCACGTGGCACATAAACACACCCTCCCCATATATATGTATGTTTTGTGTAGTGAATAGGATGTGTTAGGGACATCAAGTGCAGCCATCAGTGCTCACTAAGGATATATTTTGTGTAGTGAATAGGATGTGTTAGGGACATCAAGTGCAGCCATCAGTGCTCACTAAGGTAGTAAACCAAGAAGGGGGGGAAGGATATGTGCAACTCAGTCAAGTCCAATTAATTCTCGAGAGTGGAGTATATTCTACCCGGCCGTGATTGTTCGTTACGTTACGATATAAACTACTGTCATTCCTAAAGACTAAATGTTCATTTAAAAACTTGTTAAGTAGGCACGCTACCACTTACCATCGGTGCCATATTTAAAGTGTTATTACTGAATAAACCAGACTGTTTTTAATTTAATCTCTGATTTGTAATACCAGGTAACATAACAGTAACAACACCACAAGAACGTAATTTACAAAGACGTAACAAAAGGCGTTACAATAGTGTGTGTTGACTTCGTCCATTAGTGCCTACATGACATGACATCAGTAAGGTTGGCAGACTTGGAGCACAGGGACTCTTGGTGGATGATGCAGTGCACCTTGTGGATGGGCTGGGTATGTCCGGCGGCCTCACAGTGATGCGCTAGCAGTGAGGTGGCACCCTTCCTCTCTCCATTCATTGCTGGGGCATCGTCGGTCGTCACGCACACGAGGCGGAACAGGTCGAGGGAGTGTTGCTTCACACTGAAGCACGGCGTCGAAGATGTCTTGCCCAGTGGTGGTGCCATGCAATGGAACAAGCTGGAAAAACTCCTCATAAACCTGAAGGGCAGCAGTGACTCCACGAATGAAAATCGCCAGCTGGGCTGTGTCCCAAGCTAGTTGGCTCTAGGAAGAAGAAGAAAATATGCGTGTTAGCTTTTAGCAAGAAACAAATAACCCATTGGAGGGCAATTTGTTATTGACAGTGTTGGTACAGTTCGCCACTCGTTCAGATCTTCACAGATGTGTTAAGCTCAGTAAGTGTATTACATAGCGCCAACTGTATAGTCAGCTCAGTGTTGAGCTCCTGTTCTTAAGATTTTCCTTTTCTGTACTTTTATGCAGTGCTTATTGCCGTGCTATGTCAGCAACTTCACCCTTGACGATGGCCGCGGCTGGGGCTGTACCTGCTAGTGCCCTGAAGCAGGAATCAGGAAAGCGAGCACTGAACCGCTCACTATCAGCGTCACCACCCAAATACTCCACGCCCAAAAAGGCCGCCCGTAACCTTGAGTGTGAGCTCACGAACGAGAGTGCGCCACTCGCCAATAACCTGTCCCTCAGAAGCGAAGAGGAGCAGGAGCAGCAGGAGGATGACCAGGACCAGGGATGGACCACTGTCACCAGGAACAAGCGTGCCACCCCTCCCAAACACCAAAATCCTCCAAGGCCCAGGTTTAAGCTGGGGAACCTGGAGGAGCAAGGTAGCACGTACCAGGTCATCACAGTGCTCGAGAGAGAGCACCCAGACCTGAAAATGGAGGTAAGGCCCAATCTTACCGGTGAGTACATCCTCACCCCCAAGGACGAGGATTCGGTGGTCATCCTGCGACGCCTGGCTGAGGAAGAGGGGAATAGGGTGGTCCTCCTCGACCCAAACTTGAGGAGGTTCAAGGTAGTGCTGGAGCGCTATCCTCTCAACCTCCCCCTCGACGCAGTGGAAGCTCACCCCCACGTGCTCTCCGCCAAGAGACTCCGCTCCGGGAGGGACAACATCCCCGCGAGGCAGGTGCTCCTCGTGCACGAGGGGCTGCCACTGCCCAAGCTGAACCTGGGCTGCTGGGGCACCTACACCTTGCGCCCCTACCAGAGTGAACCTATTAGATGCTACAAGTGCCAGTGGTACAACCATCTTCAGGTAAGGTGTGAACACTCCGTCAGGTGTGGGGTATGTATCCTGCCCCACCCGACGGAGGAATGTATTGGCCGTCACAAGGCCAAGGAGGTCACCACCGCTAAGTGCCCTAACTGTGGCAAAAAACACCATGCCTGGAACCCCCAGTGAACTGGATCGACACCCAGCTCCCCGTGGCAGGCAGAAACAGCACCACCACCGCCCTCCACATGGCCAGCCCCAGCAACAGCAGCAAGAACACTTTGTTCCTGCCCCCCCGCCGGCCAGGCCTGCCTGGCTCAGTTGGACTCTCCCCAGGGACCCCACCCCTCATCAAGCGAGGTCAGGTGAAAGGGGACCGCCACCAGTGGGAGCGACCAACACCACCAATACCGCTAATCCTCAGCCTCAAAGGCAAAACGGAACAAGACCTCACCTCCCACGCAGCCGCCCACAAGAGGAAGCAACCAGCGACGACGCCCCTGCAGCGCCACCCTCTGCGCCGCCAGCAACACCAACTAAGAAGAGCAGAACACACACGGCCTCACGTGACGCCTTACCTGACGCTGATGTAAACATTAACAAGGAGATAAGGCGCTCCTCCTCGAAGAAACGGCCACCGCCATCACGAAAGGCGGCAGCCACCGACCACCAACAACGAGGGACTCAAACGAGTACTCCCTCCACCCACCGAACACTCATCGCCATGATGGAGGGTCGTGAAGGTAACAACGCCCCGTCCACTGTCACCCCCAGTGTCGCCAACCTGTCAACGCTGCTTGAGGAAATCCCTCATATCAAGCTGCTAAACATCGGGGAGGCCACCCACACCCGGGGAGGACGTCTGGACCTTACCTTGGTGTCAGGTGACCTGGCAGCCAGCGCTACCTGGCAGGTGTACCCCACACTCACCAGCAACCACTACGACACCATCACCACCCTCACAGTGGCCCACCTGGTACCGCCACCCCCCCCCACGGTGGAACACCAGGAGGGCGGACTGGACCAAGTTCCAAGCCTCCCTTGATGAGTGGTGGGGCTCTTACGAGCCACCAGGTGATCTGCACCAGCAGGAGAACGACCTGACAGCAGCCTTGCAGAGGGCAGCCAATGCAGCCATCCCCACAAGCTTCCACAGCCGCCGCCAAACTGGTGGTTCTACAACGAGGCGGTCAGAGAACACAACCACCGAGTCAACGTACATAGGAAGCTGTACAAAAAGCGTCCAACCCCCACCAACTTGAGGCTACTACAGGACGTGGTGACACGAGCACAACAGGTGTCTCAGCAGGCCAGAGAGGACAAGTGGTTGGAATGGTGTGCCACTTTCAACCAACACACCTCTCTCGGCCAGTTGTGGAGAAATGTGAGGACGGCTTCTGGTGCAGTCCTGCCCCGCCCACCCACACCCGCATCAGGAGGTGGAAAGCCTCATCAACACCTTCACCGAGCGAGGTTCCAGCGCCCAGCTTTCTCCTCACACTCGCCACCTCCAGCAACAGCTCCGACTGCATCGAGACGAGGCTGTCAGGGAGGCATGGGAAATAGGTGATGTGACCGACCATCTCTTCACCCATCAGAAACTGACCAGGGCCAAGAAGTGAGGACGTGACACAGCAGCAGGAGCAGATGGTTTAACATAGTCAATGCTCTCACATGCCGGGCCAGCTGGGGACGCCGCTCTGCTGGCTATGCTCAACGCATCTTGGTTAGCAGGTCGCCTGCTGCCCACGTGGAAGGAAACCAACATCAAGCCCATTCCTAAGCCCAGGGAACCCACCAAGCTCAGGCCCAAGCTCTCCCGACTGCAGTGGCGCGTGGGAGCTCTCCACCTGCACATGTTCGGATTCACCCGTGGGGTGAGCACAGCTGACAGCCTCATCACCCTGCTGACGCAAGTCAACCACTGCCCCACGGCAACAGTCTTCCTCGACCTTGAAAAGGCTTTCGAACTGGCCAGCCCCCAAGCTATTCTCACCTCCCTCATGAGGAAAGGGGTACAAGGAAGACTACTCGCATGGCTCCAGGATTACCTCCAGCACCGGCGGGCCAGAGTCAAGACCCAGGGCCATAAATCATCATACAAGGAGCTTGAGAATGGGACGCCCCAGGGGAGCATCCTCAGCCCGTTTGTCAGGGCCGAGGTGACTACCAATTAATATTATGCTTCTATAGAATTGTAGGGAAGAAAAATCATGGAGTATGATACCCCGAATATATTTACACACACAATAATAGCAAACAGCAGGTTAATAGCCAAAATAAATCACCAACGACGATCTGCTCGTAAACAATTACCAGAGCAGGGGTATGGCACCCAAATAACTCCCTGAACAGCTGTCTGGAGGGTGAGATGCATGGCAGCAACACTCGGCAACGTAGATTGCACCTCAGACAGCAGGGAGGGTCGAATGGTGTAGGTACAGTTGAAGGACACACTGGAAGGGAGCCCAAGTCTCCAGAAATGCCTTCGGAATGTTGAGAACCAGCAGCAGGTGGTGAGGTGTTCTCAGGTGAGAGAGCTGAGGCGTTCTGTCTTTCTCCAGTCCGGTGGCGTGGAGCTTAGCTCGGTTAGACTACCCCCCTACCCCTGGACAAGGGGGTGGGGTAGTGGCGGGGAAGCCGGTGAACAAGCAGTTGAAGAGGTGAACCAGCGCCGGCAGACTAGAGTGGTAGTTCAACCATTAATTAGGGGGAGACGAGGCAGGTGCAGTTCCTCACACCGTTCTTATTTAACCTCCTGATGGAGCAGTTAGTCGCCCTGCCCTTCCAAGATGGCACAGTCCTGCTCAGCTATGCTGACAACCTCGCCCTTGTTGTGAGCGGGGGCGGCAACAAGCTCACAAAGACCCAGCAGGCACTTGACCTCATCAGTGACAAGTGCTAGGAGCTCGGACTGAAGATCTCGGCGCAGAAGTCCCGGGCCATGATGATTAAAGACGCCAACCCAGGGTGCCAGCTACGTGTGCAGGGCATCGGCCTGGCCTGGACCAACTCGTACCAGTACTTCGGGGTGTGGTTTGACAAACGGCTGTCATTCACAGCCCAAGTCTCCTACCTGAGGGAAAGGACGCAAGCCAGGCTGAACGTGATGAGGGCCATGACGCGACCCAGCGTTGACGCCACTTTCTCCGTCCTCCGACTGTACTACGTGCAGGCTGTGCGCTCCTTGGTGGAATACAGTGCACCGGTCCTCATCGCACTCTCCAACAACCAGCAGGAGCGTCTGGAAGTCCTCCAGAACAACGCCATGAGGACCATGCTGGGGGCACCGAGATGGTGCAGTGCCTGCGTAATGCAGACTGAAACCAGTCTAGTACCCCTCACCACCAGGGTGGAGTACATAACCTCCTGTCGCGTGGCCAGAATTCTCCAGCGCGACGTGGAAGGCGTGGCACAGAGGAGACTCCGGCTGGCCACGACACAGGGCGCTGAGTGCCTCAACCACAACACGTGGCTCATCAACATCTCACGAGCCATGCACAGCTTCATCCAGGATGGGAACGGGCTGTGGCGTGAGGCTGACGTCCCCGACCCCACCTATAGTGCCCCGCCCCCATGGGAGCCCCCAGCTGCGGAATTCACCGCCACACAATTGCCCAGGAGCTGCGGCAGCACGCTCTCATGGCCATGGCACAGGTCACCGAGCCTGACAGCGCCACCAACTTCACTGACGGTTCGGTCGACCCAGAGAGCGGCAGGACGGGCGCAGCGCTCGTCACAGGTGGTGTGGAGCTGTCATGGAGGACGTCAGACCACTGCTCCATCCTCCAAACTGAGCTGGTGGCCATCTTACAAGCTCTGGCACGCACAGCACCGCCGGGAGGTCACTGTCGTCATACACACTGACTCCCAGTCGGGGCTGCAGGCCCTTCAACAGCTGCACCCCAAGGACAACGTGAGCCTCATCACCACCATCCTAGGCACCTTGCAGAGCCTGGGAGACGAGTCAGACTCCACTGGATACCCAGCCACGTGGGAATATGAGGCAACGAGGCTGCTGACGAGGCCGCTAAGGGGGCTGCCAGAGGCCTCAGAGTTACAAAGCGAGTGCCTCCCAGCTCCCAGCAGACAAAAGCCCAAGCGAGATGCACCGCAGCCCGCATCACGCACCAGAGGCATTGGGAACTGGAAACCAGGAAGAGGCAGGCAGCCTGGTACGCTGCAGCCACGGCGTACCTCCCACTTGACGCCGCCCAACAACAGCCCAGGGGAGACGGTACACTCCTGCAGCACGTAAGGCTAGGCTTCTGTACCAGGGAGGAGCTGCACCATGGTTTTCAGGGGCAAATGTGCGACCACTGCGGTAGGCACACCCGTTGTCCCCTGCTGCACTACCTCTTGTCTTGCCTCGCCACAGCAGCACTAAGACCACCACCACCACCACCACCACCACCAACCGAGCCTACAGATGGCGGACTGCTGAGCAACCGGGAAGTTAGGCCCGTCCTTATGATCCACCACACCCAGAGGGATAGACTGCTGGTGGTGCTTAGAGCAGCTCCCCCTCCCCGCTGACTCACCACACCTCCCGCCCGGGCGACGAGAGTCGCTACACTAACATGCACCACTCACCAAGATAACAACCTCCTCACTGGCGGGCTGGTGCCCCATTGTATTCTTATGTACATCCTACTCTGTATGTCTATGCATAAGTTTACAATAAACCTTAAAACAACAACAAACATGTACTTTTATGGAAAAATAATTCATTTTTGTACATATGTATATAGCTTAGTTTAGTGCTACTAAAATTTCAAGTGTCTGCCCTGTACATCTCAGTGTCAGTGCAAACTCTCATATGAGATAACTAGATACAAAATTATATGCTACCCTATCCTGTCCTGCATTGCACCCTGCCTAAAGGTTGATCACAGTAGTTTTGAGTCCTTGCTGTATAAGCCACAGTATGCCTGGGGAGGGATACATTTTTTGACCTTCTGTATATAAGACACAAAGTGTGTCTTTTGTACCTAAAAATACGGCGTGTATAGATAGTATTCACATGATGTCACGCATTTTTTGGCGGTGTAGCAGTTTGAAGTGTTCAACCAGGACAGAGTGGCCCCGTGGAGATGCGCATGCGCGAGATCACTAGCTCACAGCAGCGGGCGGAGATAACACACTACCCGCCGCTCTCCATCCATTCCTTGACGCTCTGCCACCTACCAGTAGCTCCTCTCTCTCTCTCTGTCTCTCTCTCTCTCTCTCTCTCTCTCTCTCTCTCTCTCTCTCTCTCTCTCTCTCTCTCTCTCTCTCTCTCTCTCTCTCTCTCTCTCTCTCTCTCGTCAAGGACTGGTGGGATGACGTGAGAGAGAGAGAGAGAGAGTGGTGGGTAGTGTGTTGTGTCAGCCCGCTGCTATGAGCAAGTGATCTCGCGCATGCGCACCTACGCCTGGGCCACTCTGTCCTCTGGGTGGACACTTCAAACTGCTACAACGGCCATCTTGTTGGTCCAGGCCGCCAGTAACCAAACACAGCTGATAAATACTCAAGCACACCAGGACCTTCCTCCAAAGGACAGGTCAACTCAACAGGATCTGATCCACTCACTCATCTGCAACCTGCACTTTTGGGGCACTAGAGGCTGTGGCATCATAGCCTGCACGGCCCCAGCAAATTCCCAAGAAGAAGAAGAAACACAGCTGATAGGCCAAAACATGTAGCGTTTGTCACAAATTGACACAATGGTGTACGCATGCTCTATATATGGTTGTACCAACAGGGCATGCCAGCCAATAAAACGTAGCTTTCACGGCGTACCAGTTGTAAGAACCCATGAAGTCAGCCAAAGTGAGGAACTCAGTAAGAGGCGGCGAGATCTATGGATCGCCAGGATTAACCGCAAGTACGTTGCCCCAACCAAACACACTAAAGTGTGCTCCGATCACTTCATAGCAGGTGTGTAGCTTTGTAGTCCTATCCATTATCAATTTCGAAGGACCTAGCTAGATATAGATATAGATTTAAATCTAGCCTAGACCTAGATCTAGATCTAACGTTAGCATGGTTAGTTGTAAGTTCTAATGTCGTTAGTCTTGCCTTGATGTCGAATCTGCCCATTTTTAGATTTATATCTAACTGCTAGGCCGCCTAGATCTAGGCCTAACAGTTAGATATAAATCTGTTTTATTGATTTTATAAACTCTGAAATTTCCAAGCCAGGCAACACTTAACCCTGTCCCTTGAGCTCGATTAAAGTTAGGTAGCTTCAGATCTTTATCCAGCCATTATCAAGACAAAAGTTCATGTTAGATCCAGGCCTAATTATAGTATTAGTAAGCTACAGTGACATAGGAAGCATTTGAAAGGTGGGGGTATGGGTGGGATGCATTACCTTTAGTATTGGTCATTAGATACCCGTGAGGGTAATGAGACCACATACCAAAGCCCAGTAGATGCTGGTCTTCAATGTTTGGGTAGCATTAACCTGCCTTAGTTGTGTCTGTTGAAGGTTGTGTCTGCTCAGTAGGAAAACGTGTACTGGTATGTGTCTGTCCTGTGCTCCCACTCTCTGGCTAGTCTTCGTTTGAAAGTGTTTAAGTGGCATTGACGGTGTCTTGGCTTACCTTGTTCCAGTCCTCTGTGACTCTTGTTGGGGGGTTGGGAAGGTTTTTTCCCGAAAAAATAACTTTAGACAGCTAAAGTGCTTCTGAGGCATAGATCTAGTTAAGATCACTTTATGCAAGATATCAACCCTAACCTAACCTAACATGGACATTAAGGAACGATATCTTGCTAAAATCAGCTTGATTGACGGAATAGATCCATATGAAGTGGATAAAGATACTTTTGAGAACACTCATGATGGGCTACCAGACATAACTTATCCTGACATCGTGAACTATTTAGTGTTCACTCAGAGTGCCTACACACTGGATGAGCTTAAAGCTTACAAATCGCTTGAGGCATATAATTATGTCGTCAGTGATGATGGCTGGGTCCAGGATTTACAAAATCTAGTTGACCAGCAAGATGGCCGTGTTGCGCGTGTCGTGACGTCAGTGAATACTATGTATAAGCAATAATTCTGTTCCTATCCCAACTTCTACAGACACTTCATCACTTCATATGAAGGTGGATTTTTAAGTATTAATTGCGTGGGAATAACTGTCTTATATGCTTAGAAATACAGTGATTCCAATTTTAAGCCGATTTTAATTTCAGGGGAACCAATCCCTCACATGAATTGTAAAACTGCTGTAATTAATTTGATTTAATTGTTTTGAGCAAAAAAAATTTTAAATGTTAGATATTTCTATGTAGCAAATGAGTACATTGTATCTTTAAAAAGTTAAATAGTCATATGTTTTTCATTTTAATAAAACTCTTGAATTGGGGCAGAGGGTGACACAAACCCAGCTGGTGAAAGTTGTGACCGGAAGTGGAGGAAGCAGTTCCCCTTCAACATACATTCAAGAGCTCCCACACACCTTATTGTACCTCAGCCTTGTAGGGGTCTCTGAAGACTCTCCAGATGGTGCTGATATCAGGTGAGTGACAACATGCTTGCATGTATTTATGTTTCATTGTTATTCTGAATTATGGTGTTTAATTTTCATGGCCTCACCTGGCCATACCCGTACAAACTGCCCTTCAACAATTCGCATATGTGCAAACTGCACCCAAGAACATAATGACTTCTTCCGTGGCTGCCCTGTCTACAAATTTGAATCAGAGGTTGCTGTCCTCTCCTTCAAACATGGCTTAACACTCAAAGAAGCTACATAAGAACCCTGTATTAGAGGCTTCCAACAGGTTCTTCTCTCAGCGCATCTCCATTAACACCCCACAAACCACGACTAACACTACCTTTACCCCTACTACATCCCATCCTTTTTCTTCCACCCACACCTCTTCCTCTCCCGCCCCTCTTGTTCTTTCATCTAGCACAATTACCTCCGCCACTACTATTACCTCTTCCACTTCTCTCACCCACCCTGTAATTACTTCAGTGCCAGTGAATATTTTTTTTCTACTAAACCCAGACACCCCAACCTCTACTTCTTCAACTTCAAACCTTGCCCCCCTTCCACGTTGTATTTGTATAACAAACACCAAGCGTCACTACTGTCATTCTCATCCAAAACTGTCTACTGATCCTATCTCATCCTTAATCACTAAAAGTTTTTCCCTACAGCATCTGCCCAAGAAACTTTTATTCCCACTGTCTTGTCCACTAGTGAGACCATCTCTGACATTGAAATCTTTATAGCAAAACCTTTCATTGTTATCTCTCTCCCTTTCCCATCCTCTGCTCTACCACATACCACTTATGATAACATCCTCTGTGTTTCAGCAGAAGTTTATCCCCCACCCAATGACCTTCCTTCCACTCTCATACCCCCTCCCCCTTCTCCTCCTCAATTCAATTCAGTTGAATTCAATTCAAATAGCTTATTGCCAGTAGTGAATATATAATTTAGTTTATATGTATTTACATCTATTTTAAGTTGGCTGGGTATGTTAATGCTAACATTTTTACAGGCTCCTTGAATACATATTTGTTTTATCCCTTAGTACAGTCGGCCCCCCAAGGGTGCGGTTAATGCAGTCCGAGCCCTTTGCGCACCCTTGGAAGTTAATAACCTATGGGAAATTCACTAATGTATTCCGGGATTCTTAAGACTTACCCTTTTTTCGCCCAATAACCCCCGAAATACATGATATAATGAAAGAATATACAGTAAATATACACATGTGATTAAATAGGATAAATAATAGATAGATACTGTACTGGCGGAAGCCATTACAGTATCTAAGATGAGGAGGAGGAGGAATCCCACATCTGAGAGAGAGAGAGAGAGAGAGAGAGAGAGAGAGAGAGAGAGAGAGAGAGAGAAAGAGAGAAAGAGAGAAAGAG
Source organism: Metacarcinus magister (assembly GCA_029783475.1). Taxonomy (NCBI): domain Eukaryota; kingdom Metazoa; phylum Arthropoda; class Malacostraca; order Decapoda; family Cancridae; genus Metacarcinus; species Metacarcinus magister. Next base: position 14,852,374 of record JAPQNM010000002.1, on the reverse strand, counting down.
AGAGAGAGAGAGAGAGTGAGAGAGAGAGAGAGAGAGAGAGAGAGAGAGAGAGAGAGAGAGAGAGAGAGAGAGCGAGCGAGCTGGCGTCATCACAACATGGCCGCTCGACAAAATCAGATTTTTTTTGCATATTTCCCACATCTTATACAGGCGTGGGAAGAATGCAAAGAAAATCAGCGTAATTGAAAAGAAAGGATTAGTAACATCGGTGAAAATCTCCCTTTGTGTTGCACCTTCTTCCTATTCACGTCTATGGAAGGATAGAGGAACCGTAACACCGAGGGAGATGGGACCTACGAAGATACAAAGCACAACAGGTCACAAGAAGAAGAAGACGAAGAAGAAAAGGAGGATTAGTGGCACGACGCACGACACAACGCACACCTGTTGTTGCTGGTCAAATATTGCTAAATATTGCAAATATGGAGAACGTAAGAGGGCGAGGAGTGAAGAAGTAGTGTAAGGAATGTGGTTACTTCGGAAGGGTCAACGAAGAGGAAAAGTGCCAGAATTGTGAAGAGAAGGAGAGGAAGAAAGGACGTTTACCCGCCGCCGGGACGAGTGTAAACATTGCCTGAAGAAGGTGAACGAGGAAGATGAAGGGATCCAGTGCGACGACTGTAACCTTTGGTACCATGCAAGGTGTGAAAAGGTAGGAGAGCAATTGTTCAGAGCACTAGAGAAGGGAGAAATGAAGGTGTGGTTTTGTGGGGAGTGCTGCACCAAAGTGAAGAAGAACATAGAGGAGGCGAAAAAACTCAAGGAAAATAACGCAGAGATGAAAAAAGAGCTCAAAGACCTGAAGGAGGGAAATGATAAGATGATGAGGAAGATGAGAGAGTATAGTAAGATAATGGAGGAGAAATGTAACGGACGAGAACAGGAGTCTCAGCAGGACAACATAGGAGCAGAGAGGGAAATGAGAGAGGAGATGGCAAGATTCATGAGACAGATGGACGAGGTGCAGCAGAAGGTTAACCAGATAGACAGGAAATGGGTAAAAATGGAAGAAGAATTGAAGGAATACGTACCCAAGAAAGTGATAGAAGTATTGGAAGAAAGAGAGGACAAATAGAAAAGGATAAAAAATGTAGTAATCTACAACTTGAAAGAGCCAGATACAACCATCCAAAACTGGAGAGAACGAAAACAGCAGGATCAGGCAGTATGCATGGATATCTTTACTAATGAACTAAATGTAGAAGACGTACAAGTAGTGGAAACGGTACGGCTTGGGAAACAGACTCAGAGAGACCAGGAGGGAGAGCAAAGACCAAGAACCTTACTGGTAAAGCTGACGGAGGTTTACACAAAGTGGGAGATAGTGAAAACTGCAAAAAAACTAAAGGAGGCAACAAAAGAGGAGTACAGAAGAGTATTTGTGTCCCCAGACTTAACACAAAAAGAAAGGGCTAAGGAGAAAGAGCTCAGAGACTGCTTGAAGGAAAAAAGGGAAAATGGAGAAAGGGGATGGTATATAAGTAAAGGGCAGCTCATAAGGAGAAATTTTCAGTAAAGAACTGTGTAAAGGTAGTGAAGAAAATAGTCTATGAAAAAAGAAAAGAGAAGGAAGAATATTTGTTTGTGAAATGTATAAATGTACAAGGATTAACCAATATAAAAATGTGTGAAGTGCAAAAATTAATAGAAAATAACACCGTACTGTGCCTAACAGAAACACAGCTGAAGATAAATAAAATTAAAATACCAGAGAGTTTGAACTGTTGTGTAAGTATGAGAGAAATGAGTGACAAAAAAGGAGGAGGTCTTATGACGTTATGGAAGAAGGGACAGGAGGTGATGGTGGAGGAAACGCACTGTAGGGACACAAAAGACATTATGTGTGTAATGTGCAAGGGACTAAACATATATTTTTATATGGTTATTGTATATTTACCATGTGGTATGCAAGAAGAAAACAGGAAAAGAAGAAAAGACATAAAGAATGAGATAGAAAAGATTATTGAAGAAAAACAAAGCCAGCCTATTATGATCATAGGGGATTTTAATGGACATGTAGGTTTCCTAGGTAACCAAGAAATAGATGAAGGAGGAAAGCTCATTCTAGAGTGGCTGGAAAAATACAACTTGATAATGTTGAATAATGATGAAAACTGTAAAGGATTATACACATGGGGGGGAAGGGAATGTAGAAGTGTGATAGATTTTGCATTAGTAAGCACCTCCCTGTACAACAAATACAAAGATATGCAAATAGATGAAGAAAAGGAAATGTATGACCTTATGCAAATACGCTTTAAGATTGATAACGGAAGGAAGAGAAACCAAGAAGAGGTCAAACAGGTAGAATACTATAAGAAAGATGAAGAAGCGCTCTAGGTATTTATAAGGGAGGTAGATGTTGAATGCACTAAGGAGGAACACATGGATATAGAAAAATTAGAAGAGATAATGAAGAGAGCAGCGGATAGAAAACTGAAACGAGTATATAGTGTTACGACGGGAGATTCTCAGTCTCTGTCGCAACTCATACACCCAGGCTGTAAGCAGCCTCACATAACCCACCACAGCTTCACTCACGCCGTTGGTAGTACCGTGGCTATACACATCCTTCCGGTACTACCCACCTAGGGTCTCAAGCCACCAAGATAACACCCCCTCAAGGTGTTCAGGGCCACAAAGCCTAACCACTAGGCTTCACACAGAGGTCGCTACTCCGCCTACACACGGAGAAAATACACACATACACACACGTCCACTACTGGCCGTTGCGCAAACAGATAACACACCCAAGCTCAGATAGGCTAGCTGGGAAGGATAAATAAATACGTTCTCGAGATTATCGTCCCTAACACATATGAGTATCCTAGGGCGGGGTTATACCCCTGGGAGACATTCCACCCTTAGCGTAGGCATCCACCCACTGTCCAGCCCAGGAATATAAACTCCCTGAATTCAATGAGAGCTCTTAGTCTCCCCAGACGACCGAAACCACGTCCCAACTTGAATCGTGGAGAGGGGGGAGAAAAGACTATACTCTCATTGAATTCTAATACACAAGTGATAATCCTCTCTGAGGTAAACTGCCTCCTCAGAGTAGCATGTTACAATCGTACAACAATACGAACAATAATAATAGTGCCAGCATATACAATGCTTTCACGATGGCATACAAAAGTCCTCTCCCCTAAGTCACAACGGGGGGGAGGAGGCAGAACCCTGAGTTCTCTTACCACAATCAACGAGACAATACTTCCTCGGAGACACTAAACGAGGAGTCTACTAAGTCCCTAGCTCATAGAATATCCTTATGGGGATATTAGGAGGGCGAGAGGAATGTAGCAAAAATCTCACGGCAAAACAAAGCAGATGTAATTATTACGTTAAGTGGGATCCCTAACCATTCCTCTCATGTCAGCACCTCCTCCTACAATACCTAACAACCTTATAACTCGAGAGAAAGGCGAGTCCCTGGAGAGAGCAAACAAACCACAGATGAAACAAAGAAATCTCTCCACTTCCCCTTCGCACGTCTCCTCAGCTCGAGTCCCTAAGCGTGTCTGCCCAAGCGACGGTTACACAGTCCTCTCCACTAGTCCGACCCGCCTGACAGATGCCAAGTGACATATTATACATACAATAATCTCGTCATGCCACATGAAACGGAACATCAAACCCACCTTCTTATACCCTGTCAAAACAACATCCCCTCCTGTCTAGAAGGCGGAAATAAACAGTAGTAGGCTTCCCAAGGTGTAATAAAGAATGAAATAAAGAAGTTATTGTGGAAGGGCGGGGGGGAGACACATGAGACCCGCTCGCCACACACACCACACGCCACACCTCCCCCACCGACACAAACGAACAACACCAAATAATACATCGCCCATTATGACAATAGGAAGAGGAACACAGAAGGAACCGCAGAAAAAAGAGACCCACCTTGGATGACAGAGGATATTAAGAAAAGGATAGCACTAAGAAAGGAATACAACCGAAAGAGACATAACGCAGAAGAAGAAGAAGAAAGAGAAAAATGGAAAGATAAATACCAAAAACAAAAAAAAATTGTACAGGATAGAATAAGAAGAGAGATGTATCTACATGAAGAAAAAGTGACAAAAGAAATAAAGGAGGGAAAGGACTAAGGAAAGAAACTATGGGATAACATAAAAATACTAAGAGGACAAGAAGTCAAGAAAAATGACTTCATAGAAATATACAAAGATGGGAGGAAGCTAAATGAGGAGATGGAGATAGAACTGATTAACTATTGGGAAGGAATATATCAAAAGGAAAGCAATAATATTAAGAACGTTTGGAACAACGATAAAAGAAGAGAGTACAAAAGAGACTTGGACGAGCATGGTGAAGGACTAACAGTACACCACCAGGGGGGAATGGAAGCACCAATTATATTAAGAGAACACATGGATGCAGTTGCAGAGCTAGAAACACACTGCGGGAAAATGGCCCACAGAGAAATATCAACACAAGAAATAAGAAGCAATCTAAAAACAATAAAGACAGGGAAAGCAGCAGGACCTGATGGACTTAAACCAGAATTTTACAAAGCTATTCTGAAGAGTGAAGTGTGTATAGAGTCCTTGAGAAAATGCCTAAATGCAATACTGAGAAGTGGCAAGATTCCTGAAACATGGAAAGAATCTAGAACAATTATGATTCCCAAAGTAAAAAACCCAGAGGCAAAAAATCTAAGACCAATTTCACTAACTAATATATCATACAAGATCTTCACGAAAATTGCGAGGGAAAGAATAGATGAACATCTGAGGATAAGCAATGAAGAGAAGGAAGAACAGGCAGGATTTACTACAGGGAAATGCATAGAAGACAACTGGTACATACTCCAGCACTGCATAAGGAACAGCTACATGAGAGGAAAGCAACTATATATAGCAGCAATAGACTTTAAAAAAGCCTTTGATTATGTAAGCCGTGACAAACTAATACAGGCAATGATGAAATACAAGATAGACAGCAAAATAATAGAATGTGTGAAAAAAATCTACGGTAATGATAAAACCAGAATAAAAATAAATGACAATAAAGAAATAGATATGAAAATCACGAATGGGATCAGACAGGGATGTACCAGCTCAATGACATTATTCAAATTAATAACATATATGATCCTAGGAAAAATTCAAGTAAATGAACGTGGATATTCTGACAACGTAGTGCACATCAACACACTTTTTTTTTGCGGATGACGGACTGCAGATGTCAATGAGCAGAGAGGAGGCAGAGGAAAACATAAAAGACCTGATAAAAATAAGTGAGAGCTGTGGACTAGAACTAAATAAGGAAAAGAGCTGCTTCATACTTTTTAATGTCAGTGAAGAGATAAATGAAATTGAAGGTATAAAAGTTACAAATAAAATTAAATACCTAGGTATAAACATAATAAACCCTAAAGACTGCTTTAAAGAACATAAAAAAGAAATTATTAAGAAAGCACAAAAATTGGCCAATCTGACCTACAGCATCATCCTCCGAAGTTGCAACAAAATAATGATTGGAAAAACATATTGGAAATCGGTGGTGATGCCAATGCTGCTACATGGAGTATGTGTACTTGAATTTAATAAAGAGGTAATAAGAAAATTACAAAACATTGAAAACTCAGTGTACAGATTGATACTAGGAGCAAGAAGGTACACAGCAGAAGAAGGAATAAGGGATGAAATTGGTGCATCACTTTTTGAAACAAGAGTAATGAAAAACAGATTGGCCTACATCCAAAGCACACTCAAATGGGGAAGAAATGAAATTGTAGAAAAAATTATGAAGAACACCATAATATGCAGAGCTGATGCTTGGTCACTGTACAGCATGAATGTTATAGAAAAAATTGGGATCAGCGTACAGCGACTGGAAAGGATGAAAAGAAGAGAACTGGAAGAGAGTCTGCGGCAGTGGGACACGAGGAGATGGAGAGAGGGGATGGCACAGAAGACAAGTCTACGAATGTACAGGCAGTGCAGGAAGAAGGTAGGGGAAGCCGACCACCTGTATGACAACAGGCCCGCCTCAACTACCCTCTTCCAAGAAAGAACGAACAGCCTCCCCTTGCATGACAGAGTACACTTCCTCCGAGGGTAAGACACGAAATGCCCAGTGTGTGGTGGGGAGAAGGAGGACCTGGAGCATTTTATATTGTACTGCGAAGGATACCAAGAAGAAAGGAAGAAAATGTGGAAACTGCAGCAGCCGTACCAGCAAGACAAAGAAGAGATAGTAGTAAAAGTGCTTTATAAATTAGAAAACAAAAGAGACATTGAAAATACAAAAACTGTAATATATAACTTTTGGAAAATAAGAGAAAATAAATTAGAACAAGTCATATAGTGGAAGCAATAAAGAAAAGACCAGCAACACCTAAGTGAGAAAACAACATCAGGGGGGCCGTAGAAAAGGCTATCCCCCGACATTACATCCGATCCGATCCGATTCGAGGAGGAGGAGGAAGAATAATCCCATATGTGAAGATTTAGGATGTTGAGTACTTTAAAGGAGATGGAAGGATGGAGAGAAAGAAGAATGGTAAAGAGAGAGAGAGAGAGAGAGAGAGAGAGAGAGAGAGAGAGAGAGAGAGAGAGAGAGAGAGAGAGAGAGAGATATATGGCTGACATCATCACAACATGGCCGCTCGACAAAAGCACATAAAGTTCCTTCACCACACCCTTTCAATATTATTGCCACACCGGTACTACCCGCACCCTTGGAATTTCGTACCCTTTGGGGGGCTGACTGTATGTACATATATTTGCAAAAATCTGACTATATAGAAACATTTGATTATATACGCTTACACCTTGTCATGAATATTTATATATATATACATATTCGAACATACACTCATGCACATTCAACTATCTGGTAAACAAATCACTCATACTCATGCCTAAGCACACATATGCTCACTCACACAACCTTTTATACATATAATATTTATGTCTTGAACCTATTGTACCGGAAGGCTAGATGGAGGCTTTTTGAATGATCGGTCTCCACTTGTTAGTAGCGCAGGTTAGATTTTGTAAGTGACACCTCATTTCTCATTGAGAATCCCATCCTGCCTGCAGAAGCTCCTCGTTGCGTTTCATCTTGCAGTCCCAGTTGAGGATAGTGATGATGGCAGCATATGGGTGATCTTTGGACACTCAACAGTTTTTCCAAAGGAAAGTGGCCAGCTCGTCGCGGGACTCAAACTCGGATTGGTCTGCCCGCTCGCTAGCCACTAGGCCACCGCCTCCCCAAAGCATATGTTCATACAACTCAAATTGTAATATACAGTAGAACCTCGTAGTATGAGTGCACCATTATGTGAGCAACTTGCTATATGAGCTGCCATTCGTGAGCATTTTTGTATCATAGGACGAGTAAAAATTTGCAGTACGAACAACCATCATATACATCATACACGTCATTCAAGCCATTGTAGCAGTTTAAAGTGAGATGCCAGGATAAAGTGAGACGTGGTAGGTGGGCATTCACGGGATCACTTGGAGGCAGCAGTCGGCAGAGACAAGACAGCCACCCACACTCCACCAGACCAGTCCGTTACACACTGCCAGTTTTCCGTCTCTCTCTCCCGTCTCTCTCTCTCTCTCCCGTCTCTCTCTCTCTCTCCCGTCTCTCTCTCTCTCTCCCGTCTCTCTCTCTCTCTCCCGACTTTCTCTCTCTCTCTCTCTCTCTCTCTCTCTCTCTCTCTCCCGACTCTCTCTCCCGTCTCTCTCTCCCGTCTCTCTCTCTCTCCCGTCTCTCTCTCTCTCTCTCTCTCTCTCTCTCTCTCTCTCTCTCTCTCTCTCTCTCTCTCTCTCTCTCCCGTCTCTCTCTCTCTCTCTCTCTCTCTCTCTCTCTCTCTCTCTCTCTCTCTCTCTCTCTCTCTCTCTCTCTCTCTCCCTCTCCTGACTCTCTCCCCCGTCTCTCTCTCCCCCGTCTCTCTCTCCCCCGTCTCTCTCTCCTGTCTCTCTCTCTCTCTCTCTCTCTCTCTCTCTCTCTCTCTCTCTCTCTCTCTCTCTCTCTCTCTCTCTCTCTCTCTCTCTCTCTCTCCTTCTCCCATCTCTCTCTCTCTTTTTTTTTATTTTTTTATTTTTTTATTTATACAGAGTTACATTGTACATTTCAGAGCGTGTTACATAGAATTTTTACATAGATATGTATCACTTTACAGGCTATAGGTAACATGTTTAGTGTTTCCTATCTTAAAGCCTAACTCTAGTACCTACCTATACTAAAAAACTAGTTCTACTGCTTGTGACAGCCAGACTTCACACATTCACTGTCTGGTAGTCCAGTCAGTGCGGTGTCTTGCGAGGGAGAGTGATAACACTAAACACACGTTACTAAACACACAATACTCCCTTCCCGCTTTTGTCTGTTATTTTAAGAAACAGTGTTTCAAGTTCCCTGGGCACGGGCACGGGGGGCTCAATTTCCTGTTACATTGAGGCTTGCCTTATAACATTAGGCCTTCCTTACCGCCTTGTAACACAATCACCACAACAAACCTCACCACAAGACACAATCCTCACCTCATTAGCGGCTGCCTTGGTGGAGGTGCGTGAGCTGAGATGGGGGGGATGGCAGCTCCATAATAGAGGGCGTGGGGTGAGGGGATGAATGACCAGGGGTGTTGGGGTGCTGGGGTCACTTGGGGGGCCGTCAGTGCTGGTCCACCTGACCTCACTGGATGTATGTTTGGCTGTTGTAGGTGCCAGGTGACCGTTTTCAGTGCTATCAAAGTTTCCTGATTACTTTCCCTCACTGCCTCCACTAATTCCTGCTGCCTTTGGTCAGCAATTTTTGCTTTGCAATTCTGAGAGGAATGAAATCGGCCGTGGCAATAGTCACACACTTTCCTCGGGCACTGATCGCGAGTGTGGCGCCAACTCTTACAATGCGAACACTTCGTTGCTTGTTGTTGCCTGGGAGGGTGTTGCCAGGTATGGTGTTGCCTGGGAAGTTGTCTCCAGGGATGGGGTGTGGGTCGGGGCTGATTCACACCCTCCTGACGTGACACTTGCCTGGGCCCACCTGCTGCCTCAACCCCGGAGGCAGCGTCACTTTCTGATACGTTTCTCCTCCTCTGTAGTTGTCGTGGACGCTGAACATCCTGTTGGGGGTAATATTCCCTCCCTCTCACGCTCTCACCACCACGAGCAGGTGACACAGGCCGCTCCTCAGCTAATTCAGGGGCAGGCTGAGGTGAGGTCATGGTATTGACGGGTTAGGGGGTGAGGGAGTAGGGTTGGGAGGAGGGGGAGGGGGCTCAGTACCCTTGCCAGGTGTGTTTCCACTGTCCTCCCTTGGAACAGTGATCCCAGCCTCACCATCTATGCTGTGGGGTCTAGCTGAGCAAGCCACTGACAGTTGCTGGATGTCCTCCATAGCTCGCGTGGCTAGTAAGGTGTCCCACACAGATAGAGCCTCCACTAACACACTCCTTTTGTCCACGAGGTTGTCAGTCGCGTCTCTGTAGTGTGTTAGATGTGCATTTTTGGAGGCAAGTTCCTGTCGAGCAATCCTTAACAGGCGCACCACGTCCTCCTTCGGCAGGTCGTCAAGGCCATCGTCGTTGTCCACCTCAAACTGGAGTGTTGAAGTGGGTGTGTCTGGGGCTGCCTGGGTGGTGCGGTTGATGAAGGTCACAGGATCCCTTATTCCCGCCAAGCCGCACAGGTGTCCTGTGTCGCCGCAGTTAAATTCTGCCTTGTCCCCTAGACAACGCCCGTGACACAGGTTGGGACAGCTCTCTGCAACACACTGCTTGTCTGTTTGTAGATCAGTCTTACGTCCACATACTGCACACCAGAAAGCAGGTCTATATCCACACAGACCGGTGGGTCTTTCAATAAGACATGATGAACATTCGACATCCATACTTGTAGGCTGAGTAGGTGGCAGGGTGGCGGTGGAGAGAGTCGGGGGAGTGGACGGGGGAGCAGGTGTGGGATGGCTCGCTTTACAAACTTGGTATTCTCTCTCTCTCTCTCTCTCTCTCTCTCTCTCTCTCTCTCTCTCTCTCTTTCTCTTTCTCTCTCTCTCTCTCTCTCTCTCTCTTTCTCTCTTTCTCTCTTTCTCTCTCTCTCTCTCTCTCTCTCTCTCTCTCTCTCTCTCTCTCTCTCTCTCTCTCTCTCATCTCTCTCTCATCTCTCTCTCCCGACTCTCTTCTGTCTCTCTTCCTCTCTCTCTCTCTCTCTCTCTCTCTCTCTCTCTCTCTCTCTCTCTCTCTCTCTCTCTCTCTCTCTCTCTCTCTCTCTCTTTTTTACTTATAGAAATTGTATATAAATACGAATGTTAACTATAGCCTTTAAGGCTATACCCATACCTTTATTTTTTTTACAGTGTATGGAAATAGGAAAATATACGTAACAGTATCCTTGTTATGGAAAGGAGGTAGAGTAGGGAGGGAAGAAGAAGAAGGAGAGAGAGAGACGGGAAAGAGAGAGAGAGACGGGAAAGAGAGAGAGACAGGAAAGAGAGAGACGGGAGAGAGAGAGAGAGAGAGACGGGAAAGAGAGAGAGACGGGAAAGAGAGAGAGACGGGAAAGAGAGAGAGACGGGAAAGAGAGAGAGACGGGAAAGAGAGAGAGAGAGAGAGAGAGAGAGAGAGAGAGAGAGAGAGAGAGAGAGAGAGAGAGAGAGAGAGAGAGAGAGAGAGAGAGAGAGAGAGAGAGAGAGAGAGAGAGAGAGAGAATACATGAGAAGAACAGACACCAGAAGACCTACTGGTCTATAACTAGGGTATCTGCTGCACTACATACTACTACAAGTGCACTAAGAGTTTGAGAATAGGATAGAACAGAATAAGGCTCTCTCCCACCCTCCTCTCCCTCCGGCAACCTGCCGGCAGGAAAAACAGATAGAAGGGAACACCATGACCTTGTAGAATACATGGCCATGGACATTTTATAGTAAAGAATGAAAATAGAGGAGGATACTATACTATACTAGACTAGACTAATATACTATACTATACAAGACTAGACTACACTACCACTAGTGATGGTACATCCTGAATGGGGAATATTTTTTATTGAATCAAATTACTGCCATTACACTTCTTATCTGAGATATAGGGACACAAGGATATAAGTTTCATTGATGGTCGCATTGTTTACTCTAAATCTTATGCTCAAATCAAATGGGAACCAGTGAAGTAGACACAGACCAGAAGGACTTATACTGCAACTGTTGTTCAGGTAGAGATTTGATTCTCGTTTACGTCGGATCACAGGTGGATGCACCAGTACCCTCATAACCAACAGCTGCAGCCACCCCCCTATCTGAGTTATTTTACACCATGAATCCCTTAACTACCTATTTTTTTTTTTAAAGTAAACCTGTTTCTCGGAAAATGTTTGTCTAATCTGGATTTGAAAATGTCTATAGTTTTAGAACTAACTACTGATGCTGGGAGTCTATTCCAATGGTCAACAACTCTAACATTGAAGTATGACTTATGAGCAATTGTGTTAAATTTTTGTACTTTTAAATTCATACCGTTACCTCTCATTACTGACGCGTTATTCATCTCAAAAAGTACTTCTAGATTGATTTTATCAAATTTATTTAATATTTTAAAGACATCAATCATATCTCCCCTAATTCTTCGCTTATGGAGAGTGAACATGTCTAACTGTTTTAATCATTCCTCATATGATAAATTACGCAATGTAGGAATAAGTTTTGTCGCTCATCTCTGTACTCTTTCCAGCAAGTTTTGGTCCTTAATGTAGTTTGGTGACCAGAATTGTATCGCATATTCATGGTGTGGCCTTACAAATGTCGTATAAAGTTTTTTTCATTACTTTTGGTGCTTTGTGATCAAAATTTTTTTAAATTAGCCCTAACATCATATTTGCTTTCTTACTGGCAGCTATGCACTGATCACTCACTTTTAGATTACAGTTAATGATTACACCAAGATCCTTTTCTTGTTTGACTTTATCGAGCTGCTGATCACGCATTTTGTATTTTAAATTTGGATTTTTATCTCCAATATGCATAACCTTCCATTTGTCTGTATTAAAAGACATTAACCATATCTCACTACAATTGATTAGTTTATTTAGATCCTCCTGAATTCTATCACAGTCATCAGTGCATATTACTTTACCGCCAAGTTTTGTATCGTCTGCGAATTTTGCTACTTCTGACAAAAGATTGCCTTCTAAATCATTTACATATATGATGAAGAGCGTGGGTCCCAGGACCAACCCTTGAGGCACACCACTAAATACGTTTTGCCAATCAGACACTTTGCCATTTAGAACAACTTGTTGTTGTCAGTCTGAGAGCCAGTCTTCTATCCACGGGCATAGAAGCTCTCCTATACCATGAGCCCTCAATTTCGATATCAGCCGTTTATGAGGAACTTTATCAAATGCTTTTTGAAAATCCAAGTAAATCACATCATATGGCTCCCGGACATCCCAACTTGCGTAAACATCATTAAAGATTAGTCAGACATGATTTATTACTACAAAATCCGTGCTGGTTTTCCTTTATTAATTTATTTTTCTCGAGGAACTCAACTATCTTATCCCTGATGATCTTTTCAAAAAGATTAATTAACACTGATGTTAGACTAATTGGTTGATAGTTAATAGCTTGTTTCTTTTCTCCCTTCTTAAAGATGGGGGTTATGTTTGCTCTTTTCCATGCACGAGGTACCCTAGCTTGTGTTAATGATTTATTGAATTAACTTGTTGTAGGAGTTTCTAGCTGCGCACAACATTCTTTAAGTAGCAGTGGTGAAATTTCATCAGGACCAATGGACTTATTTGGATCAATCTTGTGTAAATATTTACGAATTTCATGTGCTTGAATTTCAGTTATGATGAGCTTTTCTTCATCGGGGCCTTAAAATATATTCGACGGGGTAAGGATATCTGTTTTACCTTCCTTAGTAAAGACTCTACTGAACGTTGAAATAAGTATGGAGGCCATATCTTTGTCATCGCTGATTAATTTATTATCATTATCTACTAGTGGGCCTATATTATTTCTTACGGTTTTTTTGTTTTGTATATAACTAAAGAACAATTTGGGATTTTTCCTTGCTTCGTGAGATATCCTTACTTTATATTCGCGCTTTTTTTTTTTCCTTATCTCTTTTTCACATGTTCTTTTAATATCAACGTAACTGTTGAAATCTGAGGTTAACTGTGATAATTTGAATTTTTTGTAAGCCTTTCTCTTTTCTGCTATAATTTTTTGTAAGCCTTGTGGCTTATGTGGAATGTTTTTGTTAACTATTGATTTGAGATTTGCTGTGAAAGTCTTATAAATTTTGTCTATGCAAACATTATCTAAGCAGTGATTCCAGTTTACTGATTCTATTTTCCTTCTTATGTTAGCAAAATTCGCCTTCCTATAGTTAGGTACCAATAACATATTTTCTTTTGTTATAATCTGAAGGTTTTTTTTGGTTCTAATGATGTTGTGATCACTGTTCCCCAGAGGTTCGCCTACTTCACAAGTGTGAATAATATCACTGTCATTCGTAAATATTAGATCTAAGATATTATTTCCTCGAGTAGGTGTCTGAACTATTTGATATAGAAAAGCCTCCTCTGTTAGTTCTAATAATCTTGTTCCTTCTCGATCAGCCTTTAAAGTTGATCAGTTTACAGAGGGGTTGTTAAAATCTCCGCAAATTACTGCATTTTTATCTCTAATGACAGATCTAATTTCATCATAAAGAATTCTATCATTTTCTTCGCTTAATTTCGGAGGTCTGTATACTATGACGAGGATATATTTCTTATTTTTTTCCGTAACTTCAACATAGGGAGTGTCATATACATCTACATTTATTTTATTTTGATCTTAACGACCTGCATATAATTTTTTGCATATAATTAAACACCTCCATTTTTATGTGTACGACATTTCTCGAATACATTATAACCATTTAATGACACTTCCGCAATTTGATGTTTGCCGCGTGTATTTATCCACGATTCCGTTAACACAATAATGTCTGGGTTTTCGGCGGTCGCATGTGTTATCAACTGATTTAGTTTCGGAATAATACTCCTTACGTTAGCGTAAAAGATGTTTATTTTTTCAGATGCTTTAGGGCTATACTTAGTGTTTATTCGAGCCCTCTTTGAAAATTTACCGCATCAAACCTCAAAACTTCTTGGCTGCTTGTCTCTGTACTTCTGTCAACAGACAAGGGCCTAAACTCTACCTGGCCATCTGTCTGAGTACCTATTGTACTGACCTCGTTTGGCTCGCCTATAACTACCTCACGACTAGTTTAGACAGGCTGACCCCCCTTTTTGGTAATTTCACCTTATTTCTTATTAACTCATAAAGAGAGAGAGAGAGAGAGAGAGAGAGAGAGAGAGAGAGAGAGAGAGAGAGAGAGAGAGAGAGAGAGAGAGAGAGAGAGAGAGAGACTTAAACACTTAAACACTTTATTATGGCCAAGGATAAAATACAGAAGTTTTGTTTTGTTGATTTAAGGCTAGCCTTTATAATAAGCAAAGCTTTTCAGGCAAAGAGAATAGGAAATATGCATACACTAAAAATACAAGTTAATAGAAATTACACTAACTTAAAAATAAGAGAGATCATATTATAACATAATATTGACTACTATGAAGACACTGAATATATTTAGGGGGAATTAATGTTTCTAAGCAAAGAGAATAGGAAATATGCATACACTAAAAATACAAATTAATAGAAATTACACTAACTTAAAAATAAGAGAGATCATATTATAACATAATATTGACTACTATGAAGACACTGAATATATTTATGGGGAATTAATGTTTCTAAGCAAAGAGAATAGGAAATATGCATACACTAAAAATACAAATTAATAGAAATTACACTAACTTAAAGATAAGAGAGATCATATTATAACATAATATTGACTACTATGAAGACACTGAATATAATTAAGGGAAATTAGTGTTTCTAGGCCAAAAGAATAGGAAATATGCATACACTAAAAATACAAGTTAATAGAAATTACACTAACTTAAAAATAAGAGAGATCATAATTTAACATAATATTGACTACTATGAAGACACTGAATATAATTAAGGGGAACTAATGTTTCTAAGATATAAAAAGGAGTACACATCCTGTATAGAATAGTTGGGAGGGGTGACAGAGTGGAAGAAAGTTGATGATAGTGTAGAAGAGATACTGGTGAAGGCTAGGAGAGGGTTAATTGAGAAATGGGACATTGGCTTGTATGAATCCAGGTGATGATATTTAAGTCTACTCTTGAATACATTAAGAGAGGGGGCATTTTTAATATGTTGAGTCAGGGAATTCCATATGCGAGGGCCCAAATACACAGTAGAGTGACAGAAGAGACTTAGGCGATGGGACGGTATACAGAGTTGTTCCCTGAGTCGTGTGGTGTATTCATGAGAGGGAAGAGTGGCGTTGATTTGATTCTTGTACATACAAGTTGCAATGGAAAGTTTAGTTATATCTTCCAGCTTCAGAATTTTAGTGTTTTTAAAGAGAGGAATAGTGTGTTCAAGAAATGAGCTCTGTGTATTGATTCAGATTATCTTTTTATGTAGTAGGTTTATGCATTTTAGATGTGTGGCATGGGTGGTGCTCCAAATTGGGTTACAATAGAGTAGGTGGGGATATATGTGGACATTGTAAAGAGTTTTTAGTACTTCACAAGGCACAAAGTCTCTTACTTTATAGAGCATAACAGTGCATTGTGAAAGTTTTTGGGAAATATTACTAGTGTAAAATTTGAAAGTTAAACCTTCATCAAACATGACACCCAAAAATCTCAGTTTATAAGCTCTACTTATTAAGTTATTTTTAATTTTTAGGACAAGCAACACAGTAGTGCTTCTATTAGAAAACAACATGAAATGGGTTTTATCCTTATTAATTGTGAGTCTATTGCTCAAACACCAGCTATGTAGTTTATTTAGTTCTTGATTAGCTAAGTGGAATAGGGTATCATTGTTAGATCCTGTGAAATATAGTCATATTATCAGCAAAGAGGATAGTCTTGGCACAATCGAAGACATTGACAATATCGTTAATATAAATATGGAACAATATGGGTCCCAGGACACTTCCTTGTGGGACACCAGTAGAAATATTAAATTTCAGGGATAAATGTCCATCAAGGATAGTACAATGGGTTCTGTTTGCCAAATAGTCCTTGAACCATGAATGTATAGTTCCACGTATGCCATAATGATATAGTTTGTCAAGAAGAATTCTATGGTTAACTGTATCAAAAGCTTTAGAAAAATCAATAAAGATAGATAATACTGATAATTTATTGTCAAGGGAAGAGTAGAGGTGGGAGGAAAATAGATTGAGGGCATGATAGGTACTAGAACCTGATCTAAATCCATATTGAGAGTCACTCAAAATTTTTTTCTTTTCCAGATATGGCATTAATTTATTTTTCATCAACACTTCAAATATTTTAGAGAAATTAGACAGGGTAGAAATGGGGCGATAATTGTTGGGGTCATTCTTTGGGCCAGATTTATGAATGGGTGTAATATTAGCATTTTTTAGGATTGCCGGAAATTTACCAGTAGATATGGATTAATTGAACTGTAGCGCGATGGGATTAGCAATCTGTTCAGAGTTACACTTTAATATAGTGATAGAAATTTCATCAATATTTGATCGTTTGTTTTCGAGGGTTCTGATAACTTTGGTAACGTCAATAGGGGTAACTGGTGGGATACACATAGAGTTTGGGTAGCTGCTATGTAAGTAGCCAGTGGCATCTCTATTTGCTGGGGGTAAAATACTATCTAATTTCATTGCTATTTCACTAAAGTGTTCGTTGAAAGCCTCTGCAATTTGATCTGGATTGTTGTGTAAGACGTTTTTATGAGTTAAGGTAGATATTGTTGTTCTGGATGATCACCTACCTAATAGTTCATTAATGGTCTGCCAAATTTTTTTGGTATTTTTGAAATTCCTAAAAATATTCATATAGTAGTTAGTCTTAGCAACCCTGACTATATGCGTCATATGATTACGGCATTGCGTGTAGGTATCATGATTAACTCTACCGAGCTTATGCATTTTAAATAATTTACTTTTGTGTTTGATAGAGTTAAGTATTCCAGGTGTCAACCATGGACTATTGAGTCTTTTAGCAGAGAGAGAGAGAGAGAGAGAGAGAGAGAGAGAGAGAGAGAGAGAGAGAGAGAGAGAGAGAGAGAGAGAGAGAGAGAGAGACTGGCAGTGCGGAATGAACTGGTGGAGTGGGGGTGGCTGTCTTGCCTCTGCCGAGTGCTGCCTTCACGTGATCCCGCGCATGCGCACCCACAAAGTCTTTATCATGTTTTTATTTTAATAAAACTTTTTTATTTCTTGCATGCTCTTTTATTATGTTTTTATTATTATTATTTTATTTTTAGCTGCATTTTTTTCTGTTTAAAAACCCCTTGCAAATAGGCATTTGGGTGGTTTTTAGGTGCTAGAACGGATTAATTATTTTTCCATTATTTTTATCATGAAAAATTGCTTTGTAATACGATTAAATACATGCTCAGTTTGAGAACGAGCTAAGCTTATACTGCGAGGTCTTACTGTATACTTATAAGTAAATGTAAATATATATTGAATAATAACATTAAAATTTATCCTACTACTCAAAGCTTAAACAAGTTAATACACACTCAATAGATAAATTTTTTATTTTTTATTTTATATCTTTATTTTTAATATTCCTTAAGGTGTCAGGTAGTTCATTAATATTAATACATCCAGAATAAGTGATCAATCGTTTTTGTTATTCCGTATTTAAACCCCTTGCAAATAGGCATTTGGGTGGTTTTTAGGTGCTAGAACGGATTAATTATTTTTCCATTATTTTTATCATGAAAAATTGCTTTGTAATACGATTAAATACATGCTCAGTTTGAGAACGAGCTAAGCTTATACTGCGAGGTCTTACTGTATACTTATAAGTAAATGTAAATATATATTGAATAATAACATTAAAATTTATCCTACTACTCAAAGCTTAAACAAGTTAATACACACTCAATAGATAAATTTAGTTTTTTTATTTTATATCTTTATTTTTAATATTCCTTAAGGTGTCAGGTAGTTCATTAATATTAATACATCCAGAATAAGTGATCAATCGTTTTTGTTATTCCGTATTTGGAAACACTAGTCTGAGGTTACGTTTGTTTCAGGTATTAATAATGTGTGTTTCATCCACTGTGGCTAACTGAATGATATTTTCCCTGTTTAACTGATCATGTATAAGCTTAAGACATTCAAGTTTATATATGATTTTTTAGATTTTCAAATTTTTAAATAAAGGTGATGAATGCTCATGATTACTAGCATTACTTAATGTACGTATGATAATTTTTTTGAATGAGAGCTAATAGATTAATTGCAGTTTTTGTTGCTATTCCCTATACAACACTACAGTAATGCAGATATAAGTAAAACAGAGTATAATGTATAAGTCATAAAGTGTCATTGGTCAGTAAATGTTTTATTTTATGATGATATGGTCTCTCCAAATAAGCTTATCATCTATGTTTACACCTTAGATATCAAATTGAGGGATTTTTCTCATCACCACAAATTTCAATAAGCGATTCCCCAAAGACGACTTCTCAGCAAATACAAGATATTTAATTATATATATATATATATATATATATATATATATATATATATATATATATATATATATTTATATATATATATATATATATATATATATATATATATATATATTATATATATATACATATATACATATATATATATATATATATATATATATATATATATACATATATATATATATATATATATATATATATATATATATATATATATATATATATATATATATATATATAATGACAATTTATTACTTATCAACCGAGAGGATACAGACTAAAGTTTTGAGCTTATGGTTCTGATTAAGGAATCCTTGTCAGGTGCAGTATGTATTCTCTCAATTTTCCTTATATCCTCCTGTTTTATGTGGTGACCAAATCACTGACGCATATTCTAACTTTGGTCAAATCAACGATGTTATCAATTTGTTAATAATTTCTTTATCCAGATATTTGTGTGTGTGTGTTTATGTATATGTGTCAATATATATATATATATATATATATATATATATATATATATATATATATATATATATATATATACATACACACACACACACACATATATGTATATACAGGTTGACCATCACTAATCACTAATGCCGGCTTTTCAAAATTTCCAGATTATTGACGTTTTGTCGCCTGACCCTATATGCTGTATATATTGTAACAGAAAATGACTATAATGCTTTAAAGAAAGAAAATTAAACTGTAAACGAAAAGCAAATGAAAATTTAATGTTCAACAACTAAATGAAATAGTTCTACAGGAATTTAATTCATTACTGTACCCTTGAAAGGAAGTTAAATAGCAGATGGGCTGTCAGGATCATCATCTTCATCACTGACTATACAGCAGTAGATTTCAACAATTACAGCAAATAAATGAAAAGGAATGCCTGTTTGCTGTTGCAAGCATGAGCAAACAGCTGATTCTGGGTACAGCGCTATCAAAACATAAACACCTCCACCCCCTGCTTCTATTTCTCCTACTGTCCTATTTACAGGGTCTGGCGGCAAGAGGGATTTGTTTAATGTATTTTTTCATCTCTTGGCCAGTACCCTTTTAATGTATATATGAAGAAAAAAAAAGATTAATCAATAAAAAAACAAAATTTTATAAATAAATAAATAAAACATCTCCCGATAAAAAAAAAAATTGAAACTGCGCTCTGAAATTCATGCTGGAATACTGAAGGAACCGGAATATCAGTTGCCGAAGATATATATATATATATATATATATATATATATATATATATATATATATATATATATATATATATATATATATATATATATGTATATCTTGGCATGAGCAAGTGTGATTTTCCTGTGTAAGGATTTTTCTTTCAATTAATTTCTCATGGAAATTGTAGTGACGGAAATGCAGTATATTCAAATATTCATTCTTCTGTAATAATGCCTTTAATGTGTGCACTAAGCACAGTTTTGAATGAACTGTTTGAAAGTACTTAGTTGTATCACATCCCCTAGGCCTTTATTTAATGTGAGTTACTGAATATGGGATTTTGGGGGGCAATTAATGGGCTAATATCGTACAAAAATGTAACTTTGACCAGGGCTAAAAAATCAGATTTCAATTTAAGTTGTAATCCTATTACACATGTTTAATGATTCATGTGTTCAGCATCACCTAAAAAAAAATATCTAAACTAAACTTAAATACCCAATGTAATTGGATAAAATAACTAAATTATGAATTTTTATTTTACGAGCATGTTATTTTAGAATCAACTCCTCTGTAAATTGGGGAAGTGTATTATTTAGATAATGAATACCCCCCCTTTTCTACACCATATAATTCACAATGTATCCTATCTCACTTTAGTTACACAGTATTGCACTATATGTCTATTTATTCTGATGTGTACTCTTTAGGACTATGATTTAGGTATTCTTCTCAGGATGAAACATATAGTAATACAGTGCTCCCTCCAATTTTGTGTGATCCAATTATGCGATATGCCAATTTTGCGACCGAGACCAATCTCCATCTCCACAATGATCATTTAGATTGATTTTAATTGATAATGTTTATGTTTTTCTGTATCTTTCTTTATTGTAGGATATATAATTACATGTATTTGTGTACAAACAAGGGCAAAAATATGACTGAAATCACCATAGCGTTAATCCAATTTTTGCAAATTCGCATTTTGTGGCCTGCAATGCCAACCAATTTCACTCAAAATTGAAGGGAGCCCTGTACATACATATTTTGTATGTTGAGCATGCAGTAAAAGGTTATAGATCATGGATTTAAAAGAGCTGATATTTCTTGTTTATCTAATTTCTAGTTTAAAAGAATAGTTATTGACTATGATATAAGATTACATTGATTATTTTCATATAGACATTAACTCAATTATGGCCTAAATATTTCCCCAGATATCAGTTTCCCAATTGGAGTAATAAACTGGTGAAGGTGCGAGGAATGTTTATTACTGCAGCCCACACCGTGCAAGAGGTTGTTGGTGCCCCTGCCCTCTGGTAAGTGTTCCTGCTTTGTAATTGATCTAATAAACACTCGCCTCTTCATTACTTTGCTCCTACTTTCATTCACTCATTTTCTCATATTGCACACCCTTTCAAACCTTTTACCAACTGTTCGAGCCTCTTATCTGCATCCGTCACCAGTGTTGTATCATCTGTAAACAGTAATTGTTTTATTATATATATATATATATATATATATATATATATATATATATATATATATATATGTATATATATATATATATATATATATATATATATATATATATATATATATATATATATATATATATATTATTTATTTTATTTATTTATTTATTTATTTTTTTTACCATTAGAAGGATACTGGCCAAGGGCAAACGATAATACGTAAACAAAAATCTTTCTTGTCACCAGACCCTATATAGGTGAAATAGAGGCAAAGGGTGGAGATCCAGTAAAGCATTAGAGGTGTCTTGACACACCTCTTTTGAAAGAGTTCAAATCATAGGCAGGTGGAAAAACAGACAAAGGAAGAGAGTTCCAGAGTTTACCAGTGTAAGGGATGAAAGAGTGAAGATACTGGTTAACTCTTGCATTAGAAAGATGGACAGAATAAGGATGAGAAGAAGTAGAAAGTCTTGTGCTGCAAGGCTGCGAAAGGGGTGGAGGCATGCAGTTAGCAAGTTCAGAAGAGCAGTCAGCATGAAATTAGCAGTAGGAAAGAGATAAAGATACAACATTACGGCCAAGGGCAAACGATAATACGTAAACAAAAATCCTTCTTGTCACCAGACCCTATATATGAGATAAAGATACAACATTACATTGTTGATTTAAAGAATCAAGACAGTCAGTTAGAGGAGGAGAGTTGATGAGACAAAAAGCTTTAGACTCCACCCTGTTTAATAAAGCTGTGTGAGTTAAACCCCCCAAGACATGAGAACCATACTCCATACATGGATGGATAAGGCCCCTGTACAGAGCAAGCAGCTGGGAGGGAGAGAAAAATGGACGCAGATGCCATAGGACACCTAACTTCTTGGAAGCTGATTTAACAAGAGTAGAGATATGAAATTGCCAGTTTAGATTTTTAGTAAAGGATAGACCGAGTGTGTTTAATGTGGAGGAGAGGGGAAGTTGAGTGTCATTGAAGAAGAGAGGATAGTTATCTGGAAGGTTATGTCGACTAGATAGTTGTAGAAATTGAGTTTTAGAGGCATTCAACAGAACCAGGTTTGCTCTGCCCCAATCAGAAATTAATGAAAGATCAGAAGTTAGGCATCCTATAGCATCTTGCCTTGAATCACTTAATTCTTGTTGGTTTGGGTGTCTGTTGTATGACGTTGAAAAATGCAAGGTAGTGTCATCAACATAGGAGTGTATAGGGCATTGAGTCAGATTTAGGAGATCATTGATGAATAATAGAAAGAGAGTGGGCGATAGGACAGAACCCTGAGGAACACCACTGTTGATAGTTTTAGGGAAAGAACAGTGACCGTCTACTACAGCAGCAATAAAACGGTTAGAAAGAAAACTGGAGATGAAGGTACAGAGAGAAGGATAGAATCCATAGGAGGGTAGTTTAGAAATTAAAGATTTATGCCAGACTCTATCGAAGGCTTTCGATATGTCAAGGCCGACAGCAAAAGTTTTACCAAAGTCCCTACAAGAGGATGACCAAGATTCAGTCAGAAAAGGAAGAAAATCACCAGTAGACCGTCATTTACGGAAACCATAATGGCAATCAGAGAGAAGGTTGTGAGCAGATAGATGCCTCATTATCCTCTTATTAAGGACAGACTCAAAGGCTTTAGAAAAACAGGAAATCAAAGTTACAGGGCGGTAGTTTGAAGGATTGGATCTGTCACCCTTATTAGAGACAGGTTGAATGTGAGCAAACTTCCAGCAAGAAGGATAGGTAGAAGTAGAGAGACAGACGAAAGAATTTGACCAGGCAGGGAGCGAGCTCGGAAGCACAGTTTTTGAGAACAACAGGAGGGACTCCATCCCGACTGTAAGCCTTCCGAGAATCAAGGCCAGAGAGGGCATGGAAAACGTCGTACTTTGACTGTTTATCATCAACATTCACCTGACTCAAAATTCTACCTGTTATTCTCTCATTTACCTCTACTACAACTCAGTATTGATATTAAGGGGAGTGACTGAGTTCAAAATGAAAAAGAATAGGGAAGATTATAAACTTCTTCCCCGTCCACCCATTGGATTTAGAGAAGACACTGTACGGAATTAAACCCAATTTCAAATGACCATTTTAAATGTCCCTCTAAACTTAGTCAAGGTCACGCAAGATGCAAGATACCTACTCTAAGAATTTTTATTTTTTATTTTTTTTATAGTATTAAGACACAAATAGTCCTTTCCTGCTGTTGATTGGTATTTTCTCCCCAACCCCTAAGCTTCACAGTACTCTAAGCTCAGCTCTGACTCATTAGTTTATATAAAGGGTATCCATGCAAGCAGATGGCTCGTTGGGCTGAGTACTTTGAGCAGTTGTTCACGGTCAACCCTCCAAGCAGACAGCTTCAAACCACTGGGTTACCAATGGTGGATGCTGATCCACCCAATAATGAAACTGCACCCTCTCTTGTTGAAGTCAAAGAGACTGTGGCAAAGTTGAGAGCTGGAAAGGAAGCTGTCATTTGTAACATCAGTGTGGAGTTACTTAAAGCTAGAGGTGAGGCCATGATCCATGGGTTGCATGCTGTATTGACTGTTGTATGGCATTCAGGTACCATTCCTCCTGATTAGAAAAGACGGTTGGTCATCAGTATCTGGAAAGGGAAAGGTGACTATCATGACTGCAACAACTACTGCAAGATAATGTTGCTTAGCGTACTAGACAAGGGGCTCGCCCATCTGCTGCTGATGCAAATTCACAGTCACTTGCTGAAATATCAGAAACCTGAACATTCAGAGTTCAGGCCTGGTAGGTCAACAACTGCATCCTAGTGGTTCACATACTAGTGGAGCGCTAACACGAGTTTCAACAGGGGATGCTTGCAGCCTATGTTGATCTCAAGAAGGCGTTTGACTCAGTGAATCGTGAGGCACTCTGGGATCTTCTGCATGTTTGCGGGATTCCTGCAGGGATTATTGGTCTACTAACAGGTCTGTATTCCAGGACTGAGAGTACAAGAGTACAAAGGAAGAACATACAGCAAGAGTCCTACTAGACCTAACGAGGCTATCCATGTGGCTACACTACTACTATAATATCTACTTGATAGAGACAAAAGGACAGCTAAGTGGAAGGTCGTCCACATCCACCCCTTTCCGCCAGCCGAATCTGGTCAGAAGAGGAAGTTCTGTGAAGTGTGGGGAAGGCGTGTCTAGCTTCTTTCCTGTGAATACAGGACTGAGGCAGGAATGTGTCCTTGCTCCATCACTTTTCAACACCTGTATGGACTGGATATTGTACAGAGTTGTGAAGCATCTGTTTGCTATACCAAGATGACTGATCTAATCTCGTTTTTGCTGACGATGCAGCAATCTTCACTGAGTCACTGGATGTTCTGGTGATGGCTCTTGAAGCACTGGACTAGGAGGCGAAACCCTTAGAACTTCAGATATCTTGGCCCAAGACTAAAACTTACTAGATGAAACGATAGTCTATTCATGTTTTTGTTTTATATATATATATATATATATATATATATATATATATATATATATATATATATATATATATATATATATATATATATATATACATTAAAAGGATACTGGCCGAGGGACAACAAAAATACATCAAACAAAAAAATCCCGCTTGTCACCAGACCCTGTAAAGAGGACAGTAGAAGAAATAGAAGCAAGGGGTGGAGGTCCATTTTAGCATTAGAGGTGTTGTGACACTCCTCTTTT
This sequence comes from Metacarcinus magister, assembly GCA_029783475.1. NCBI lineage: Eukaryota > Metazoa > Arthropoda > Malacostraca > Decapoda > Cancridae > Metacarcinus > Metacarcinus magister. Next base: position 14,827,364 of record JAPQNM010000002.1, on the reverse strand, counting down.
GAAAGAGTTTAAGTCATAGGCAGGTAGAAAAATAGACAAAGGAAGAGAGTTCCAGAGTTTACCAGTGTAAGGAATGAAAGAATGAAGTAGAAAGCCTTGTGCAGCGAGGCTGCAGGACGGGGGGAGGCATGCAGTTAGCAAGTTCAGAAGAGCAGTCAGCATGAAAATAGCAGTAGAAAAGAGATAAATTAAGATGCAACATGGCGCCAGTGACTTAAAGAATCAAGACAGTCAGTTTGAGGAGGAGAGTTGATAGACCAAGTGTTTTTAATGTGGAGGTGAGGGGCAGTTGAGTGTCATTGAAGAAGAGAGGATATTTATCTGGAAGGTTATGTCAAGTAGATAGTTATAGAAATTGAGTTTTCGAGGCACTCGGTCTATCCTTTGCTAAAAATCTAAACTGGCAATTTCATATCTCTACTCTTGCTAAATCAGATTTCAAGAAGTTAGGTGTTCTATGGCGTCTGCGTTAATTTTTCTCTCCCTCCCTGCTGCTTGCTCTGTACAGGGGCCTTATCCGCCCATGTATGGAGTATGGGTTTCATGTCTGTTCAACTCATACAACTTTATTAAGAGAGCGTCACCTAATTTACTGATGTTGAGAACATCAAAATTCAATCTATTGCTTTTGCTTATTAATACAGCAATCCTTTTGTAATGAAGTATCATTCCTGCACTGCCTGAGTAAAACACGTAAATCCCTTTGATAATAATGCAAAAATATGCAAAATTAAAAGATCATTTTACTTGAGGATACCACTGAGCTGTTCTTTGAGAAGAAAACATAGTTTTTCATTGAGTGACCAATATAGAAGTATTACCTGTGTATTGGAGTTGCCTACCGTCACAATATTTTAATCTATTTTGCTAGTAAAAACTACTTTAGAAACCAAGTAGATAGTTATAGAAATTGAGTTTTCGAGGCACTCGGTCTATCCTTTGCTAAAAATCTAAACTGGCAATTTCATATCTCTACTCTTGCTAAATCAGATTTCAAGAAGTTAGGTGTTCTATGGCGTCTGCGTTAATTTTTCTCTCCCTCCCTGCTGCTTGCTCTGTACAGGGGCCTTATCCGCCCATGTATGGAGTATGGGTTTCATGTCTGTTCAACTCATACAACTTTATTAAGAGAGCGTCACCTAATTTACTGATGTTGAGAACATCAAAATTCAATCTATTGCTTTTGCTTATTAATACAGCAATCCTTTTGTAATGAAGTATCATTCCTGCACTGCCTGAGTAAAACACGTAAATCCCTTTGATAATAATGCAAAAATATGCAAAATTAAAAGATCATTTTACTTGAGGATACCACTGAGCTGTTCTTTGAGAAGAAAACATAGTTTTTCATTGAGTGACCAATATAGAAGTATTACCTGTGTATTGGAGTTGCCTACCGTCACAATATTTTAATCTATTTTGCTAGTAAAAACTACTTTAGAAACCAGGTTTTACCACCAAATTTTGAGAGTTGCCATCATCACAATCATATTTTAGAAACACATCACTAATTTTTCATCAAATCTCAGAAATTATCGTACATTTCAGTGCGACACCCCCTTAAACAGGGTGGAGTCTAAAGCTTTTCATCTCATCAATTTTCCTCCTCTAGCTGATTATCTTGATTCTTTAAGGCACAAACACAAGATTGCATCTATATCTCTTTTTTTACTGATATCGTCATGCTTACTGCTCTTCTGAACTTGCTAACTGCATGCCTCCATCTTTTTTGCAGCCTCGCTGCACAAGGCTTTCTACTTCTTCTCATCCCTTTCTGTCCATCTTTCTAATGCAAGAGTTAACCAATATCTTCACTCTTTCATCCCTTACACTGGTAAACTCTGGAACTCTCTTCCTATGTCTGTTTTTCCACCTGCCTATGACTTGAATTCTTTCAAAAGAGGAGTGTCAAGACACCTTTCATGCTAAACTGGACCTGCACCCCTTGCCTCTACTTCTACTGTCCTCTATACAGGGCCTGGCGACAAGCAGAATTTTTTTTCTTAACGTATTTTTGTTTCCTCTTGGCCAGTAACATATTCATGTAAAAAGAAAAGAAAAAAAAAGGAAATTTTATAGCAGGTTGGCCAGGCCCACAGTGTTATGGGCTCACTCAGGACGAGTATCTGGCGTTGTCGGTATCTGTGCAGACAGACAGAGATTCAGATCTTCAAGTTGCTGGTGATCCCTGTCTTACTGAATTGGTGTGAGATATGGACACTGAACACCGACCTGAAGAGGTGAATTAATGTTTTTGGTACTAAGTGCCTTCACAGAATCATGGGGTGTTGCTAGAATGACTTTGTGTCAAATCAGCAACTGCTCCGTGAGACTGAATCAAGGCCTATTACCAGCCAACATCCACTATAGTCAATTTTGGCTATATGGACATGTGGCATGTTACCCAAGAGCTGATCCTGATTGTTGGGTTGTATCTGAAAGGGATAGCGTGGAGAAAGCCAAGGGGGTGCCCACAAAGTTCGTGGCTGGGGCAGGTCGATGCTTCCTGTAGGGAGTTACTTGGTATAGAAAGGGGGCCTGCATGGAGAGCTGTGCCAAGGCTGGCATCGAGGGTAGGTGAGGTGATGTACCCCTCAGAGTATTCCCCGAATGATTGATGATTGATACAAGAGGTAGTTATGTATATTTATGTTCCTGATACACATTGCCCTTTTGGCTCTCTTATTGCATAACTAATGCTGTTGTTAGTCTTAGCCCAAACAATATGGCTACAAAATAGTTGTTATAGTCAAAAGACGTGAAAATGCCAAGAAAGCTTGCTGTAGTTTGATAGTATTTAGTAGTAGTTTTAGTAGATAGATAGACAACACTCAATAGACTTTTATCCCTAAAACTACAGTGCTCCCTCCAATTTTGCGTGATCCAATTTTGTGATACGCCAATTTTGCGACCGAGACTAATCTCCATCTCCGCAAGCCCAGGTACAGTAAAATTGTCATTTAAATTGATTTTCTTATGGATAATGATAATGTTTGTATTTTTCTGTATTTTTCTTTATTGTAGGATGTATAATAACATGCATTTGTGTACAAACTAGGGCAAAAATATGACTAAAATCACCATATGGTTAATTAATCCAATTTTGCGAATTCGCATTTTGCAGCCTGCAATGTCGACCAATTTCACGCAAAATTGGAGGGAGCACTGTGCTTATCACCATACTGCTCGTTAAGCATACATTTAACAATCTTATTAATCACTCAACAACAGTCACTCTACCACTTTTCAAACATTTTACTTCAAATCTTCCAAACCTGCAACTTTCCTTGTTTTAATTTTCCTTACTAGCCTCTGCACTTCCTGCTTTGTGATCCCTGAATCATTCAACTCTCCTAACACATGTAATCCCTGTTCCCTTCCAACTATATCACTCTCAGCCTTCCTATCTACATCTGTACTAAGCAATATCTTAATGCTCTGCCCATCTCTTTCTTACAATAATATCCTTCTCCCCAGATGCTCTCTTCTGTATTCTCTTTACCTTCCAAAACATTTTTTTATTCTCTTTGAAATTTCCGGTAACCTGCAACCCCTACCTATCATTTGCACTCACTTTTTCACCACACAACCCTTTTTCACTTGATTTCTTTATAAAACACAAACTGAGGTATCATGATATTGCAGCTCAACTGTGTGTGTGGATGGAGAGTACTATCATGTGGCCTACACCAGGGAACACAATGATGTCCTCCTCCTGGCCTTACCACATGCCTAGTAAGTTTTTGTCTTATTGCTTAATTTTCTAGTCAAGTTTAGTAGGGGAAGATCAGTTTTAATATTATTTTGGCAGTGGTTAATCGACTGGCATTCACAACAAAATTAGTTTATGGTTATTTAGCCAGTATCATGGCAAAATGTGTGATAATGATTATCAGGTGTGGTGATCAGATCAGGTATGGGGAGGGAGAGGGTCTGCATATGAAGAGGCATGGGTAAACTAGCTGCTGCTGTTAGACCCTGATGTGAAGATGACCCTGGTCCCCGCTGCATGTTTGACCTACTGTGCAGTGTGGGCAGGGAGACCAATCTCTACTCCTCTATGAGCATAGGGCTAAGTGAGAGGAATGCATATGTATGTTTGCAAGGGTGTGTGTGCGCCTTATCTCAACTAACCCCCCTAAGGGGGATGTTGGCCTGATATATAGATAAATAGATCACTTATTTTGTATTTCTAAACTAAATTTGATGCCACTTAATAATCTCCTAAATTCTCAGTTGCAGGAGGTTGTTAAAGGGGGGGTTAAATTTGAATTAGAAATACCCTTCACCATTATGATATCAAGAAAGGGTCGTGAGTTTTCTGATGTATGTGCAGATGAGACAACTAGTGACTATGGCCAAAGCATTCCAAATTTTTCCTCAACTATTAGAGCATCACCAGATGCATCTGGTGTGATTTGTTGATCAGATAAGGTACAGGGATGGAGAGGGTCTGCATATGAAGTGAAAGAGGTAAACAAGGTTCTGCTATTGGACAGAGATGGCCACCGCCATGGTCTTCACTGAATGTATGACCTACCACATAGAATGGACAGTGATACCAATATTTTCTCTAGGTGCCTAGGGGCTAAGTTAGAGGAGTGCAACTATATGTGTACATGGATGTTTTGTGCACACCTTGTCTCTGCTACTTCCCTCTAGGGAATGTTGGCCTGGTATATAGAAAATTTATTTATATCTATCTATATACCAGGCTGTTTTTCCCCTAAAGGAAGGTAACCAAGACAAAGCATGCATACCCACACCCATGCACACATTAAACTTTAAAGACAAGTGAGGCAAAACGAGATGTGGGAAATCAGGATAAGTAGAGAAGAGATAGAAGAAATGGTGAAGGAATTGGATGAAAGAAAAGCAATAGGACCAGATGGAGTATCAGGATACATTTTGAAGGATTGCAGACAAGAAATGGCTGAGCCAATTCATGATATAAAACAGGAAAAAACCCTAAAGAATGGAAAAGAGCTGATATAATGCCTATTTACAAAAATGGAAACAAAGAAGAAATACTTAATTATAGACCAGTGTCATTGACCAGCATAGTATGCAAAATATGTGAGAAGGTCATCAAGAAACAATGGACTGATTACTTAGAAAGAGAAGGAATAATATCAGATAGACAATTTGAATTCAGAACAGGAAGATCATGTGTCACAAACTTACTGAGTTTTTATTCAAGAGTAATAGATATAACACAAGAAAGAGATGGATGGGCGGATTGCATATATTTAGACTTAAAAAAGACATTTGATAAAGTTCTGCACAGGAGATTAGTATGGAAGTTAGAACACATTGGAGGATTGAAAGGAACATTAAAGAACTGGATGGAAGACTACATGAAAGGAAGGGAAAAGAGAACAGTAGTAAAGGATGAAAAATCAGAATGGAGAGAAGTGAAAAGTGGAGTTCCACAGGGATCAGTTTTGGCACCGATAATATGTTTAATATATGTAAATGACATGACAGAAGGAGTAAGCAGTTACATAAGTCTGTTTGCAGATGATGCAAAATTACTAAGAAAAATAAGGAACCATAAGGATTGTGAGGAGCTACAGAATGATATAAAGAAGATATATGAATGGAGCAAGACATGGAAAATTAAATTTAATGCAAAAAAATGCCATGTATTGGAAATGGGAAAAAAGTGCAATGAGACCCTCATGGACTTATAAGATAGGGGATAATATTACACGAATAGCAAAAGAAGAGAAATATTTAGGAGTGGTAATACAGGACCAGAGAAACATATAAATAGAATATTTGGTGACACTTTCATGATGCTAAGGAATATACGGATGGCTTTTCATTTGCTAGATAAAGATATGATGAGAAAAATTATAACTACAATGATCAGACCAAAACTGGAATATGCAGAAGTAATATGGTCCCCGCACAAGATAAAGCCTGTTTTGAAATTAGAAAGAATACAAAGAATTGCAACTAAGTTGGTGCCAAAATTTGAAGACCTAACATATGAGGAAAGATTAAAAGAAATTAATCTAACAACCCTGAAAGAAAGAAGAGAGAGAGGTGACTTAATCATAATATATAAATTGATGAACAACCTGGAGGAAACAGATATAAAAGACATAATATTGAAAAGAAAAGGAGAGACTAGAAATTTGAGGGGACACAAGAAAAAATTGCAAAAGGAATTTATTTGAACGATAAAAAAAAGTACAGTTTTCCCCAAAGAAGTATAGATACTTGGATACTTGGAAGAGGTGACAATGGCAAAAAATGTACATCAACTGAATGAAAAACTGGACCTATATAGATACGGAGACAGGACCACATGAGTGTAGCTCAGTCCCTGTATACTACAACAAAGTAAATTCATGCTCCTCACACTTAGCCCCTAGGCCCACACAGCAGAAGACAAGTACACCCCTCTCAAACTCTTCTTTTGTTTGTTTTTCCACCTGCCTATGACTTGAACTCTTTCAAAAGAGGAGTGCCAACACACACCTAATGCTAAAATGAACCTCCACCTCCTGCTTCTATTTCTACTACTGTCTTCTTTACAGGGTCTGGCGACCAGTGAGATTTTTTTTGGTAATGTATTTTTGTCGTCCCATGGCCAGTACCCTTTTAATGTTTAAAAAAAGAAGAAAAAAAAAGTAAAATAAAAATACCAGTGCCCACTAGGAAAGAGTGACCTTGTACTTATTGAGTTCGAAATAAATGGTATCATAAAAGAAGGGAGAAAAGAGCAACACAAGAATGGAAGATACAATTATGGTAAAGAATACTTTGAAGGATTGAGAAATTTTTCACGGAGACAGACTGGAGTAGTTACCATGCAACAAGGAGCACTCAGAAGAAATGGGATGAGTTCATCCAAATAGACAGGGAGGGTAAATATAGATATGTCCCAGACATGGTTATTATCGAAAAGAAATAGAATGAATGGTTCGATAGAAGATGTGAATCAGCAAGATTGGAAAGAGAAAAAACATGGAACAGTTTGAGAAAAAAAGGAGGAAGAAACTTAAATGAAAAATGAAAAACTGCTAGAAATCAATATGTAAAACTTCGAAGATAAGAAGAGAGTAATATTGAGAGAAATATAATAGAAAGATGTAAAAACGAACCAAAACCTTTCTATAGATACTATATAAATGGAAAAATAAAAAAACAGGGAGGGAGTAGACAAGCTGAAGGTAGAAGGCACAGTGTACAAAGATGCATTACAACAGGCTGAGGTGATGAATAAGTGCTTTTAGACTGTATTTACAAGAGAAAGTTAGTTTAGAGTTAATAATATTATAGCAACGGAAAATTCAATGGAAAACATAAAAGTAGACGTAAAAGAAGTAAAAAGGTTTTGGAAAGCCAAGATGCGAGAAAAGGGCCGTGCCCAGATGGAATGTCAAATTACATACTAAAAGAATGCAGTAACCAGCTAGCAGGAAAGTTACATAGTATAATTGAGGGCTCACTAAAGGATAGTAGAGTACCGCTAGATTGGAAAAGAACAAAACGGAGGAAATAAAAAAGACCCATTGAATTACAGACCATTATCACTAATAAGTGTAGTGGCAAAATTTTGTGAGAAAATAATGAAGGACAGATGGTTGAAGTTTTTTGAAGAGACAAACACTCAGGTGGTCAGTTTGGATTTAGAGGAGGAAGGTTTTGTATAACGAACTTAGTAAGCTTTAACTAGAGAGTGATTGATGTGATACAGGAAAGAAAGAGATGAGTTCATTGCATCTACCTGGACCTCAAGAAGGCTTTTGATAAGGTACTTCACAGGAAACTGCTCTGGAAACTAGAAAATGTGGAAGGATTGAAAGGTGGTTTGCTGAAATGGATGGAAGACATTTTGAGCAACAGAGAAATGAGAACAATAATAAAAGATCAGAAGTCAGAATGGTGCAGTGTTAAAAGTGGAGTTCCTCAAGGATCAGTATTGACCCCAGTGATGTTATTGGTCTATGTAAATGATATTACAGAGGGAGTGAATAGCTATATGAGTCTATTTGCAGATGATGCCAAATTACTAAGAAAAATAAAGAGTAAAGAAGACTGTGAGCACTTACAAAATTATCTAGATAAGATTCACGGATGGAGTACACTTTGGGAATGAAGTTTAATGTCAAATAGTGTAAAGTGATGGAAATAGGATGCAGTAGAATGAGACAAAGAGGAAAGTATTCGAAGGGAAATGAATGGATAAACAAAACAAATGTCGAAAAAAATTTGTGAGTGTGGATTACAGATAATATGTCACCAGAGAAATATGTTAATAAAATCACAGGAGATACATATCAGTTGCTGAGGAATATAAAAATGGCCTTCAGATATCTGGATGAAGAAATTATTAACAAATTGATAACATGATTGATTCGACCAAAGTTAGAATATGCAGCAGTGATTTGATCACCACATAAAAATAAATATGTAAAGAAAATTAAGAGTGCAAAGAGCAGCTACAAAAAGGGCTCCATGCTTGAGAGATTTACTGCATAAAGAAAGACTTTCTGGCTGAATCTCCCAACTCATGGAAAAAGAAGAGAAAGGGGAGACTTTATAGCAGTGTATAGAGCTTCATAAGGTCTGGAGAAAATTGATAGGAAAGATCTGTTTGTGTGGTACGACAGAAATACAAGAGGACACGAGAAGAAGTTAAAATGGTCTATATGCAAGAGAGACATAGAAAACTACAGCTTCCCATATAGAAGCCTAAAATAAACTTGATGCAGAAGTCATTAATGCAAGAAATATTCATGATTTCAAAAGCAAACTGGATAATAGGGGTTTTTCAGAAGGGACAGTACGAGCATAGCTCTTTTCCTGTAAATTATAACTAGATAAATACATACACCTTAGTTCTCTCTCTCTCTCTCTCTCTCTCTCTCTCTCTCTCTCTCTCTCTCTCTCTCTCTCTCTCTCTCTCTCTCTCTCTCTCATTTGCCCTCTTTTTCAGTGTGTCCAGCCATGATATAGTGGGTCTTATGGAGCAGATTTCTACCTTGATCAAGTTTGAATTTGGTTCATTGGCCAAGTAAGTTGAAAATATTTGACAACAGTATTATGTAATTCATGTATTATTGTGTGAAATTTATTGATAATGGAGCTAAATACACTCATGATTCACAGGCAAGGTCGCGTTATTTTATGAGCACTATTAGATACCGAACACTTTTGCAAATATACACAATTCATCATTAGATTAGATTATGCAACCCTGTAGATCTATTTTTAAGCTTAGAATAAAATATTTTGTCTAGCAGGGACTGAAAATTAACATATAATATCAAACTCCAACTTTCTTACATATAGGGGTGTTGGCTCCTGTAGACATAAAGGACATCTTGACCATTTGATGAGTCACATCCTTGGAGCAGTGTTAGGCCAGGGACCACAAGATGGCTTACCTTCTTCTGTGGAAGATATACGAGTCAATCCCTACCTTCCCTTAGTTCCAGTTACCCCCCAAGACTGTTTGTTTGCATATCCATCCTGGCTGATTCTGCAGGACCATGAAGAAACAAAGGTAAGTTTGTTCCACAATATAATCATTTATCTAGCATAGATGGAATATAACTTTTGTATCATAGTTAAGTAAAATGTAATTACTTTATTAATGATGATGTTTACTCTGATTTGTAGTTCAGAGGCAATTAAGTGAATTAATGGAACACAATTATAAGTTCAACTTTGGCTTGTGATATGTATAAGTAATATTTTATATTTATTGTCATACAACTCAATTTTTCTTAACATATAAGATGGTACACCAAAGCAAGTAGCAGAAACAAGAAATTGTATTAAAAAATTGAATGATTTAATGATTTAGAAAATAAAATAGGAAAATTACATGAATTAAAGAATATTCCTTGAGTCACTCCCATTTTGCTGATATTCACACATTTCATATCACAACTAAAACTCAAATAGAATAAATTAAATAACAGATACAAGACAGTTATTTTGAAAGACGACTGAGTGAGAATTTTAAGGAGGATTAAAGACTTTGTTGAAAGGAATTTAAGGATGAGAGAGAAAGGGGAACAATGTGAGCAGCAAAGGGAATGAGGTGGAAGATGTAGATGGAGGATGATGAGAGAGAAAGAGGCTTTGAAAGGAAGCTGGATAGAATACTTTGAAAATTCAATGAATGTTAAGAGTGAAGGGGAGGCAATCGTGATGTGTCTGAGAATTACAGGTGCTGGTAGGAAGGTGCATGAACAAGAAATCCAAAGAGTGGAAGTGATGAAAGCAATTGAAAATTTGAAGAATGGAAAAGCAGTAGGAGTGGATGGGCAGAGATGTTAAAGTATGGAGGAGAGGTTGTGATCGAATAGTTTTACAAGATATGTCAAGATATGTGGGTTAAAATGGGAAGAAGGGAAGGTACAAAGAAACTGGACTAATGTCGTTATAATACCTGTCTACAAGGGAAATAAATAGTAGTAAAAATTAATGTGAGAATTATAGAGAAATGAGTCTCTTGAGTATAGCTGGAAAGGTTTGTGGAACAATTATGATTAAACTGGCGCAGATCACATAGAGAAGGATTACTTAAAAACAGGGAGGGCTTAGAAAAGATGGGGGATGTGCGAATGAGATCTTTTGTCTCAGGATGATAGTTGAAAAGTGCTAAAGAAAGGAAAAGAAAGTTTATGCTGCATTCATGGACCATGAGGAAGAATTGATTGGATAGCAATTTGTGATGTATTGAAGATGTATGATGTGAGAGAATGTTTGCTGAATGATGTGAAAGTTTTTTTTATAAGATGCAAGGCATCTATCAGGGTAAAGGGAGAAACTAGTGAAAGTTTTGTAATATTGGTTGGTGTTAGGTAAGGGTGTAAAATGTTAGAATTTAAATATATGCTAATATTGGTAAATAGTTGTTGAATGAAATTCTGTTAACTGATGAAAATGAGAATGGTCTACAAAAGGAGGTAAATGTGTTTGATGTGTGCAAAAGGCAGAAGTAAACAAAATCAAGGGGATTGTGTTTGGGAGGAGTAAGTGTTGAATGTACAAAACAATATGAAATTAGGCTGAATGGAGAAAAAATGGAAGAGGTACATGAATCAAACCTTTTCCCACTCTGGGTATCGCTCCACAACGACACTTCTTTTTTTTTGTGCGACCTTCACTGGCAGGTATTTTGAGCATTTGAATAATGTTTAACTTGAGCTCATAGCTCATAGCTCATAGCAATTATGCTTAATTTTGAAAATTATTTATTGTACTGTATCACAGTAAAGCCAAAAAAACAAAAATTATCATAATATAATGTTGGAAATGTGAGTAGTTGTTGGCTGACATGCAAACATTTTACACTAATTGAAAAAAAAAGTCTGCCCTCCGCACAAAATAAAAAAAAAAACATTTATGTTTTCACCATGATATAGTTGTATAAATTTCCTTTCTAATGGTGCATAGTTTGTTGTACAGTAGAATCTCCCATCTAACGAATAATTGGTGCCAAAAAAAATGCGTTAGATACGAATTTGTTAGATATAGATACATGAACTTATGGGAAAAATTGTAATTGGTACCAAAACTTCGGCCGAGTCCATATTTTCACCTATTTTTGCCCTTCCGAGTGTTATTTTGAGACCTAAAATACATACAAATCATATAATATATTTATTATTAGAAGAATTAATAATAAACCAACCTGTGAGAGAATAATGAGGTGTGTAGGTGAGACGACAAGAGAGGCGTAACACACCGCCAGACACTCGTTAGATGGGATGGAAAGCCAAAAAAAAGGGAACAATGGAACATAGTTGAAAGATGGTGCGGGACTAACGAAAGTGACCTGTGTTGCCAGAATTTTTTTCAAAAAGTAGCCTATATATGCTTTTAAAAATATTTTTTAGCAAATTTGCTAAATTTGCAAATTCCGCTACTTGTAGCTCAATCTGGCAACACTGATCATCGGGAAGTTTGAAATTCGATTCCGAGCGCCCAGAATAATTGCCGTTAGATATGAATTTTGGATTGTTAGATTAGAGGTGGGGTAGAGCTTCATAAGGGTCGTTTGATACGAATTCGTTAGATCCAAATGCGTTAGATGAGAGACTCCACTGTATTTTGATAAGAAAAATAATGCATTTACATGAAACAAAACAGGAAAACACCACTCTCTTCACTCGCCTCACTTTCTATTACACAGAAATCTTTGTCACTTTTATCAGCACTGATATCACTGGAATTACTATAAAGTTCAATATTCTATTAACTTAACTTGGGTTTGAATGTCGTTTCTCCTGACACGAAAGTGTAGCAAGATATGCTTGAACTGATTCTGTCACCAAAACAAAACCTGTTGAATAAAGGTACATTGCTAGACCTAGTTACTTTGAGGAGCTAAATGGCCCATCACCAGGGGGACGCCAACAAGATGAACAACCAATACCAGTACTAGGATCGACCCCTGAGGACATAGACTTCTCGGCATTCCTGGGTTCAGAAGCTACAGGACCAGAGATTGTTGAGCAACACACCCAAAATGTGAGAAACCAAGGACCCTGCACTCCCGCAGCAGCAGCTCATTCAGGTACAACAACAACAGCATCACATGTGAGGCCAACACCATGTGCAGATACTACAAAATTGTAGTACAGTGGAGTCTACGATAACGGAAATAATTTATTCCAATGTAGCGTTCGTTATGGTAAATGTACGTTATGGCGACTGAAGAACATATGGGAAAAAATTCATTGGTTCCAGAGAACCAGAAAATAATATAAAAAATTCCACAATTTACATCAAAATGAGCGCATTTACACTACATTCGAGATAACACAACAAATATATAGATTCATGGCTAGTGGAGTGGTTAGTGAGGGGCAAAAATAGAAGAACATCACTGCAACGTATCAGGGCAGCGGCCAGGCAGGGCGAGGAGGCAGCCAGTCAGCTGATTCACTGGGTTCACAACCATTCTCAACCAGAGAACCAGAAAATAATATAAAAAATTCCACAATTTCTTTAAAAATACATCGTGTTGTGGTGTCATCATTTGTTCTTAAAACATATTTTTATGACCAAAAAGGTGATGTTCTTGTTCTTATTTACAAGGGAGCAAGTTCTT
>JAPQNM010000002.1:14772095-14814177 GCA_029783475.1 Metacarcinus magister | reverse complement strand
GTGGACCACACCAGACGATGGAGAAGGAGAGTGGGTCCGTTTGGAGACAGTGGTGGTGGCGTCCATGTGGCCGGCAGCATAGGTGGCAGCAGCTGCCGGTGTAGCAGTGTGAAGTGTCCACCCAGGATAGAGTGGCCCCCGCGAAGGTGCGCATGCGCGAGATCACAAGCTCACAGCAGCGGGCAGAGACAACACCCTCCCCGCCGCTCTCCATCACTCCTTGACACGCTGCCACCTACCAATATCTCATCTCCCGCCTCATGTTCCCCTGTCTCTCCCGTCTATTTCTCTCTCCCGCCTCTCTCTCTCTCTCTCTCTCCTTCTCTCTCCCGCCTCTCTCTCTCTCTCTCTCTCTCTCTCTCTCTCTCTCTCTCTCTCTCTCTCTCTCTCTCTCTCTCTCTCTCTCTCTCTCTCTCTCTCCCCGCCTCTCTCTCTCTCTCTCTCTCTCTCTCTCTCCTTCTCTCTCCCGCCTCTCTCTCTCTCTCCCGCCTCTCTCTCTCTCTCTCTCTCTCTCTCTCCCTCTCTCTCTCGTCAAGGACTGGTAGGATGACGAGAGAGAGAGATAATAAATATGTTAGTTATGTTATGTTAGGTTAGGGAGAGAGGGAAGCAGGAGACAGCACGTCGTAGCAGGGATGCTGCTATGTTGTATTTAAATAAATAAACGCAATAACTACTGATAAAAGGGAGGCGGGAGACGAGACACTAGTGGGTGGCAGCACGTCAAGGAGTGATGGAGAGCGGCGGGGAGGGTGTTGTCTCTGCCCGCCACTGTGAGCTAGTGATCTCGCACATGCGCACCTCCACTGGGGCCACTCTATCCTGGGTGGACACTTCACACTGCTACACCGGCGGGTCACAGCCGTCATCAGTCAGCATGAGTCCATTTGCCGTTCGTCGGCTGTCGATGCGGCGGGACTCAATACTGCAGTAAATCCTGCACTTGGTCACTGGTAAAACACCCACCGAATCGTAAATAGGGTTGGGATAGGTGTGTATGGTTGTGGCTGAGAGAGGTACGTCTTCACTCTACCGTGGTTCATCCGGGAATCTCAGGGAGCAAGTTCTTGTGCGCTAAACGAGGCTACAGTTATTATTTAGGTCATTAGTTCATGGAAAGTGGCGCTGGTGGCGGACAGGTGAGCAGGGGCTTCCGAGCGTGGCGCGCGAGATATGCCAGTTTTCGTTTGTTATTCCGATTAGTTTTTATTAAAATGTCAGTGCGTTAAAGCATTGTTACATTATAACGACCGTGCATTGTATATAGATATGGAGAAATTGGTCAAAACTTGTTTTTCACACCACAAGATATTACTTTGCTTTACTTTACTTTGTTTACTTTGTAGAATTTCGCCCTCTGAGAGCACAGCTAAGGTGGGCCTCCGCTGTGTCTAGGCAACTTTGCTTCCCGGTTGTTCCGCCTATCTGTTAGCGAGTTGGGTGCAGTGTTGGGGTATCCTGGTGTTGGGGGCTCATCCAGTACTGTGTTCAGCCATCTGTCCAGTTGGTGCTTAAAGGAGTCCGTCCTGACACCAGATAGCTCCCGGATTGCCTTCGGGACAGCATTGAAGAGACGAGCTCCATATTTTGTGAAGCTGTCATGGGCGACTGTCTTCATCCTTTGTGTAGTAGCCTCCGTTCTTTTGATGTAGCACAATTGTCACTTCCTGATGTGGTTGTTGATCTCCAGCCCCACGTCAAGTACAATTCCTTCTAGGGTCTTCCAAACATAGATCACCAGGTAGTGCTCTCGTCTTCTCTGGAGGGAGTAAAGACGAAGCTCTTTCAGGCGTTCCCAGTAGTTAAGATGTTGGAGACCCCATATATTGCTTGTGAGAGTCCTCTGTTGGGCCTCTAGTTTGATGATGTCCCCGGTCTTGTGGGGAGTCCAAAGCTGGCAGCAGTATTCTAGCCTTGGAAGGACTAGTGCCTTCCAGTGTCAGCATACAGGTTCTATCTCTCGTATGGAAGGTCCTGAGCATCCATCCTGTAAGCTTGCTAGCAATGCCTGTGATGTGGTGAGAGAAGGTTCCATCAGAGCACATTATCACTCCCAGATCTCGCACCTGTTCTTTTGATGCGATTGCTTCCTCATTGACCTGGTAGCTGGTGTTCTCTTTGATGTTCTCCTGGGGGCCATATCTCATCAGTTCAAATTTGTCTTCATTCATTACCATGTTGTTTTTATCTACCCAGTCCATCAGTCGGTTTAGGTCCTCTTGAAGCATGGCCACGTCTTCCTCTGTTTCTACTTTTCGAGTAACCCTTGTGTCATCTGTGAATGAGGTGGCTTTGGAGTGTCTGAGCTCGACGTCAATGTCCCCAATCATGATAAAAAACAGGAGTGGGCCAAGCCCAAGACCCTTGTGGCACACCACTAGGCACTCTACTTGGGTTTGAGAGGAGGCCCTAGACTGATACCTTTTGAGTCCTGTCTGTCAAGAAGCTGTGAAGCCACTTACCAAGGTTACCTTTGATGCCAAGGTCTCTCATTTTATGGAATAAGAGGCCATGGTCAACTTTGTCGAACGTCTTGGCCAAATCCAGGTATATTACGTCGACATTGTGGACTTTAGTGATGTTCTTCAGAAGGTCTTCTTGATGGAGGAGTAGCTGTGACAGACAGGAGCGACCTTCCCTGAACCCATGCTGACCCTCATTGAAGGCACCTAGTTTATCCAGGTGTTCAGTTAGCCTTTTCCTGACAACCCGTTCAATTATTTTGATGATATGGAATGTTAGTCTTACTGGACGGTAGTTCCTGGCCAATTCTTTGTTTCCTCCTTTGTGGATTGGTGTTACTATTCCCTCCATCAGGAATGAGGGAACAGTGCCAGTGGCCAGGGACTTATTTGCTATGAGCTTGAGTGGCAAGCCAAGCTCTACTTTGCAGTTTTTTTTATTAGCTGCACACTAAAGCCATCTGGACCTCAGGCTGAGTCGGAGGCTATGTCACTTATAGCTTGGATTATTTCATCAGTCGTCAGGTCGATGTCTGTCAGCGTTGGTGTGATAAAGATTCCCTTGGTCTCGAAGAAAGAAGTTGGGTCATCCACAATTTTTTCTGGGCTAGGGGTGCTGAAAGGCATTTTTGTATTGGTCTTTTAGGATGCGTGCCATCTTCGTTGGGTCACCTTCCAAGTTTCCTTCCTCATCCTGTAGCGGTCCTACTGCTTATATGTTTTTTTAATTTTTCGTTCGCATAGGTGAAGAAGAACTTGGAGTTTTCCTTTATGTTTTGTACTGCCAGGTGTTCTTCTCTCTTCCTTTGGTCATCATGTGACTTAAGCAATTTTTCCTCTATTTCTATGAGGGCCTCTTGAGCTCTGGCAGTTTGGTAGGATGATGGGTTTTTCCTTTATTTTTGATTTGTACTGGTACCTCCTCCTCATTAAAATGCGACAATCTCTTGGGATCTGTCTTGTCCTGTTCTTCGTTGTTTTTGGTGGAATGTGGGCTTGGCAAATCTCTTAGCAGGTTCCATAAAGGTGGAGAGCATTTTCTCTGCGGTACTGTCACTGAGAGCTGTGGTCCAGTCGATGTTTAATTTATTTCTGATTTTGTATGATAATGTATGAAATACAAGAAACATGGACTTAATGATAAAGTGGGGTGCAAGCAGGGGTGGAAATGCAAGGAATTTCACCCAGTCATGTGCAAATAAACATAAGAAAATGTGCACCAGTGCGGACTACAAATATCCACATGTCACGGAAACAAAGAGGCCAAACTGGAATGGAAAGGTTAGAAATCATGTAGTGGAGAAATGGGACATGGATGGAATGAATGAAAATGGTGAGTAACTGGTGGAGATATACATATACAGAAAGGTGGCTGTTTTCAGCATAAAATAAAGATGAGAGGGGCGAGCAGAGAAGTATGATTGATTACATGGCAGTGGATGAGACATTAAGGATGGTTGTTTTGGATGCTAAAGCAGTGAGAGGGATGTATAAAGGGTCGGACCACTATGTAGTGTTAGCGAAGATAAAGATAAAAGGATGACTGTATTATGGCAGCAAGAGGTTAAAGAGGAGTATGAAAGAAAGCTATGCGAGACTGACAGAAGCTAGGTTGACAGTTGAAGAGGGAGTGTCAGTAAAGTATTTAGTGTGTTCAAAGATGCAGTAACCGCAGAGATCATTGGGTATAGACTCTACTGAGAGTTCAGAGGAAGGGAAATGCATGGTGGACAGATGCGATTAAGGGAAAGCTATAGAAGGAAAGAGGAAAGGATATAGAAAAAAAAAGGCTGTAAAGGAATGTGGCAGAGGAGATAAGAGTGAGAAGGAGAACTGAGAACAAGTCTTGGAATATTATGGTTAAGGAAAGTAGATAAAGAGTTTGGTGTAAAACTGAGTGAAAAGTTTAGCGAAATTAGAAAGTTGATTTTGAAGGAAGTTAAGAAATTTTATATTGAGGCAAGTACGTGTGTGTTGGTGAATGAAAGTTTTTTTTCTTATACGAATTGTGTTGGGACAAGGATGTGTGATGTTGCTGTGACTGTTTGATGTTTTTATTGATGGGTGTATGAGAGAAATGTAAGCTAAAGTGGGAAATGTAAGTGCAAGACTAAAATTTGATAGAATTGTGTGGTCAGTAGTGACATGCTTGTTTGCAGAGTGAATAGGAACTTCAGAAAGTGGTGGATGAATTTTACTGTGTATGTACGAAAAAGCTTGAGCTGAATTCTAGGAAAAGTATGTTGATTGTAGTAAAAACTGTAATTCACTTTTTCTTAGGCTTTATTCAACGAAGAATTCCACATCTGGAATATAAACAAGCACAACAAAATAACAAGAAACCTTACAATATATTTATATGTACATAATTAACAAATAGAAAAACACAAGTACAATAAGGGAGGAGCACCTCTTACCTGGGTTGTGATCAGACTGTTTCTGGCCACGACCCAGGGAACACAGGTTCGAGGTCAGGTATGAAGCAGAAATAATGAGCCTTATGAACGAGTGAACGATTAACAACTAATTAGTAAACCATCACCACATTGATGGTCTTTGAAAGAAAAGAAGTACAGGGGGTTGACTTTAATACACTATATAGAATGAATGTGTCAGCAGTAGAAAAGTGTGAGGTAGTTCTAGGAGAAAATTTTTTTTTTTTTTTTTTTTTTTTTTTTTCTATATTAATCGTTGGTGCCAGTAGGCTTATGGAGGCACAGATGGACTTGCCTCGCCTGTTATTTGGCGTAGGTTTTCAGATTTTTTATAGTGATGCCTCAAATGTTTACGTTCTCTCTTGAATATGTTGAGAACGTGTGAGGCTAATTGCTACTACAGCCTGAGATGCATATAAACATTGTAAGTCCCGTCTGAGGACAGTATGGCAGCAATTTGGGTAGTCTTTGGCCACTCAGCAGTGATATCAAAGAATGAAAAGTGGTCAGCGAATAACGGGGATTCAAACCCGGGATCCTAGGCTTGCATACCCGAGCGCTAGACCACTGTGAACAGTGCTATACAAACGTGGAGAGATGGAATGAAAATAAGAAAGAAGGCTGTAAAAGGTAGGTGTGTCATAGGGTCACTTGCAAGAAATATGAGAGAAGAATATATTAATGGAAGTAAAGAGAGTGTTAAGGAACAGTATTCTTCTGCCAACACTGCCGTATGGATCATAGACTTGGACAAGGAATAAGGCACAGCTATCAAGTGTGCATTCTGTGGAAATGTGTTATCTGAGAGGATCATGTAGCCTGACGAAATGGGAAGGTGAGAGCAATGGAATCTTGTATGAAAGGTGTGAAATGGTGTTAACCTTATTCATGTTAAATAGGGTACACAACGTTTCTGATTGTTAGTAGTCTTTTGGTCAAGTAGATTTAAAAGGCTTTGATGAAAAGTTGAATTACAAGATTAACAACTTAATTATAGTTACTGAGTCACTCACTGTCTGCATTATGAGGTAATTAAGTAACGCATTTAATAACTTGTTACAAACGATTGGCACATAGTAACGATGTCACTGGGGAGAGTATGTACACACAGTCACCCATTCATAATTTGTTGCATTTTATAATTTGACGCACTCAGTCACTCGTTACAAGTTTGTTAAGCAACGATGCCACTGGGGAAAGGGTCACTGCATAATGTTCACACACACACACATGACACGTCTTAATTACACGTCCACAGCAGATATTGATTCAGAGGAAGAAAAAGGAACATTATATGACTCAGTAGATGATAAAGAAAAGGTGATAGGATTTTACTCAGTAGCTGATTTAATATCAGTGAACTGTGGAAGAACTGTGATCCACTACTCTGGCTAAAGAATGTGCCTAGATCATTAGCTATCTGTAGTGGATCTGCAATGTGTTCATCCTGTATGTGTATATGAAATATAGTTGCAGTAGAGAGTAGATGTTTGCCAGAGTTTGTGTATTCGTCTCCATATTATTGAAAGGGATGAGCTTGACAATAAGGATGAGGTATAATGGTGCCAGCTTAGGTTTTTAGAGATACATATTGTTATATTAAAAATACACATATTTTTAAAGATATAAAGGCTAAGAAGTGTCAAGTTGTGTTGCATTTGCGGTGGATACTACACCAGGCAGCACACTTTACAGGAACACACTTGGAAGTAAAAGGTCTCTTGATACTGGGAATAATAGCAAATGCAGCACTCAAAACAGATACAGAAAAATAGGTTAGCATCTCTAGAGTGGTAGAGAAAGATGATGGATGCAAGGGAAGATTCGAAAGTGAGGTGAAAGAATGCCAGTTGGCTCTTCTAAAACGCCAAGGGTTTGGAACACAAGATTAAAATACAGATGGAGGGGATAAATCTAAACAAGAAAAGGATTATGTTTTCTATCAAAATGTGTACAGTCTGAGTTAAAAACAGAAACAGAGAGGTTAGAGGTGGATAGAGCGATCACGGGGAATCACTAAAGAATCCCCCCATAACGTATGTCAACAATTAAAGTTGCTGACTATCAGCAAAGGGAAGGGGAGTTGGGAGAGTAGCTAGAGATGAGGTTAGGATAGCTAGAGATGCCCAGAAGGATCCAAAGGGATTCTATCAGCTGTACAAGGCTAAAACAAAGGAAAGAATAGGACCTCTTAAAGGAATGGATGGTAGCTTGATAGAAAATGGTGAGGAAATTAGTAAAGAATTAAATAAATACTTCTTGTCCGTATTTTCTCAGGAAGAGTCGGGTAGGGAACTGGAGCCAGTACAGATCTTTAGGGGACAAGAGGTTGATAAATTAAGCAAAATAGTCATAAATAGGGAATTAGTTAGCAAGGAAATAGATAGACTTAAAAAGACTAAATCTCCAGGACCGGACAACATTTTTCCGAGGATTCTTAGGGAATGTAGAGAAGAACTCGTTGAACCTATTGCGATGATTTTTAGAAAATTCCTAGACACAGGAGTAGTTCCTAGGCTATGGAGGCAGGCAAATGTAGTTCCTATATTCAAGAAAGGAGATAAGGCAGAAAGTAGTAACTACCGCCCAATCAGTTTAACATCAGTGGTAGCAAGATGTTAGAAGCTATCATAGCAAGGGCAATTAGAAAACATTTAGATGAACACAAGCTAATTAGACATAGTCAAAGTGGTTTTAGCAAGGGGAAGTCCTGCCTGACAAAGTTATTATCCTTCTATAGGAAAGTATTTGAAACCATAGATAAGGGGGAAGAGTATGATATAGTTTATTTGGACTTCAGTAAAGCCTTTGACAGAGTACCCCATAGGAGACTGCTAAGTAAAGTCAAGGCTCATGGCATAGGTGGGAAGGTACTAGAGTGGATTAGGGGATGGCTTACTAGTAGGGAACAGAGGGTACAGATTAATGGGAGGAAATCTGAATGGGGTAATGTCACTAGTGGGGTACCACAGGGATCAGTACTAGGACCATTGTTATTCATAATCTATATGAATTACTTAGAGACAGGAATAAACAGTGATATCAGTAAATTTGCCGATGACACAAAGATAGGAAGACCGGTAAAGAATTTAGATGATGCTAGGATGCTGCAGGATGACTTAAATAGGCTGTACGAGTGGTCAGAGAAATGGCAGATGCAGTTTAATGTTAACAAGTGTAGGATTATGAGCGTAGGTAAAGGTAATAGGCCTGTAGACTACACATTAAATGACAATACCTTAGGAAAGTCATATAGTGTGAGGGACTTAGGAGTTCAAATAAGCAGTAACTTGCGCCCCAGGGAACAGTGTATTATAGCTAGAAATAGGGCCAACAAGATACTGGGATTTATTAGTAGGTGTGTGACAAATAGGAGTTCTGAGGTCATTCTGAGGTTGTATTTAGCGCTAGTAAGACCCCACCTAGATTATGCAGCTCAGTTTTGGTCCTCTTATTATAGGAAGGATATAGGCTCCTTGGAGGCAGTCCAGAGAAGAATGACCAAGATGATCCAGGGCTGAGAAATTTACCCTACAAAGATAGGTTAAAACGTCTTAATCTCCACTCCTTAGAGAGAAGGAGGGCAAGAGGGGATATGATTGAGGTTTTCAAATGGGTTCAAATCAGGTTTTAGAATTTAGTAGTCAGGATAGGACACGTGGAAATGGGTGCAAGCTAGAAAAACTTAGATTCAGGACAGACATAGGTAGATATTGGTTCACTAACAGAGTCGTGAACGATTGGAATAGGCTGGGTAGACACGTAGTAAGTGCTGAGTCAATAGGTAGCTTTAAAAGACGGCTGGATCAGAGTATGGATAGGGATGACAGGTGGGATGGCTAAATATTGGATTATTCCAAGGGTGGGGGACAAGGAGCTGCCTCGTGTAGGTCATTAACTGGCCTCTTGCAATATCCTCATTTCTTATGTTCTTATGTTCTTATGTCATGGATGGCATCAAAATCAATAGGATGGGAGGTGAGAAGTAAACGGGAACAATGGTAATCCAACATTGAATAAACATTCATACTATGGGACAAGGAATAGGAGTATCAATGTTTAGGTAAGCATGTTGTGTCTTATGGGGGATAAAAATAGAAGAAGCTGAGATAGAATGAGGAGAATGGATGAAGTGGTAATAAGGGACTGGTGTTGGTGTTTGAACCAGGAAGCTTTCTTGAAGGTATATAACTTAAAGTTCTTAGTTAGAGAGTAGATACCGGAGGTCATTTCAATGGGAGTGGAAACCATGGATTTTCCAGTAAAGAATGGACATTGTTGAATAATGAAAGAAAGAAAATAAACTAGTTGTGATAATAGAAAATATACTAATTGTAATAGTAGGAATAGGATTACTGGGATCATGAAAGCAGAGGAATCAGAAGTAGGAGGTATGGAAGTAAAGGCAGTATCTGGGCAGGAAGAACCTTGAAGAGAAGTTGAATTATATAACAGGGATTCACAAGACAATCCAGAAGGTAAAGGATGATTAAGAAGAGATTTTGTGGTAGAAGTAGCTATGGAGCGTGAGAGAAGAAGGGGAAAAGGATGTAGGGGAAGGGAGAGGTGAAGATAGGGAAGGTATAGGATTAGGGGGAGAGGGTAGGGGAGTGAGAGGAAGGTCACGGGGTAGGGGATGAACTTCTACTGGAATAGTGTTATCGGAAGTTGAATGTGATGAAATAGAGGATGGAAAAGGTAGTGAGACATCAATTTAAAGGTCTTGCTTTAAGGACTTAAATCTCAGAGATGGTCTCACTAGAAGAGAAAACGGTAGGAGTAAAAGTTTTCTTGGCATAAGACTGTTGGGAAGAAGTTTTAGTGATTGAGGATGAAGTAGGATCAGTAGATGGTTTTGGAAGGGAAGCACATTAGTGACGCTTGGTGATTTGTGTACGAATACAAGGGAATGGAGCAAGGTTTGAAATTTGAGAAATAGAGGTTGGAATGTCAGGGTTTAGCAAAGAAAAAATATTAGTCACTTGTATTGAAGGAATGCCAAGTGGGGTGAGAAAAATGGAAGGGGAAGAGGCAAAAGAGGGGGATGAAGAGAGGGTAATAATAGGGGAAGAGATAATTGGGTTAATTGTACTTGATGAAGAAGGAACAAGAAGAGTGAGAGAGGAAGAGGTATGAGTGGAGGAAGCAGATGGGATATAGTATAGAGAAAGTTATTGCTAGCTGTTGTCCTTGGGGTGTTAGTGGAAAATGCACTGAGAGAGAGGAACATGAAGGAAGCCACTGAGAGGGGCTTCTTGTCTAGTTTCTTTGAGTGTTGGCCATGTTTGAAGTGGAACTCAGTAACCTCCGATTTGAATTTGTAGATGGGACAGTCTAGGAAGATGATATTATGCTCTTGGGTGCAGTTTCCACAAATGGATTATGGGTTTGTTTTTTTTTTGTTTTTTTATATATATATCATTAACCGTTGGCACCAGTAGGCATATGGAGGCACAAATGGACTTGCCTCGCCTGTTATTTGGTGTAGGTTTTTTAGAATTTTTATAGTGACGCCTCGAATGATTAAGTTCTCTCTTGAATATGTTGAGAACGAGTGAGGCTTATTACTGCTACAGCCTCAGATGCATATTAACGTTGTAAGTCCCGTCTGAGGACAGTATGGCAGCAATTTGGGTAGTCTTTGGCCACTCAGCGGTGATATCAAATATTGAAAAGTGGTCAGCGGATATCGGGGATTCGAACCCGGAACCCTAGGCTCCCATGCCTGAACGCTGACCACTGCACTGCAGTTTGTACATGTATGCCAGGTGAGGCACAGAGAGGGCAACGTGTAGAGGATCAACAGTATTTTGCTGGATGTCCGAATCTCCAGCTGTTTTAGCACTGACGAGGTGAGGAATGTAAAGTTTAACCTTATAAAAAGGCCCCACTTATGTTTACACTGTCTTGAAGATCTTTTCATTTGCATGTATTTTTTGTAATATTTGTTTGGTATCTGCGACGGCCACGAGGTTAATGGTAAAGCAGGGTACATGAGCGATATCATGCTTGTCTGCAATCAGTTCAAAGAGTTTAGAAGAACACTTGGGCCAACTGATACCCACTGGACAGATTTCATGGGGTATGAGAACAGTACCAGTACAAGTATTCAGTTAGGTATCAGGGGACACTTGGGAAGGTTTCCCTTCAATGTCTTTAAGAATGGACTTAGCTTCATCTTGGGATTCAGAGTCAACAATGACTAGGTGAGATATATTAGATTGTGTGAGGAAGTTTACCCTTCCCACCTGTCTTTGTATGCATTTTTTTTAAATTGGAAATTATTTTCTGAGTAGGGAAGTATTTGGTTCATCGGCAAGAACCAAAGAGGAAAATTATTAATGGTAGTGGATGGGTGTGGGCAATGGTGAGAAGAGGTGTGGACAGTCTTGGAAAGGTAGAGATCAGAGTAAAGGTTTGGTGATGATCTGGGGATATTTTTGGTTCTAAGGTGGTAATAATAGAGGAAGATATGGATATAGAAGTCGAGGTTGGTGTTAGTGAAGCAGGCACAAGAGGAGGTGGAATGTATGAGGGAGTTGACAGGTGGTTGGTTAGGTGAGTTTTGAGAGCCAAGGTTGGAGGCCTGTCCTTGTCAAAGCCAGGGAAGTTTTGGGGGGGGGGCGGTGATTTTGATAAGGTGCAATCCCGAATACACCTGTTAATTTAAGATTTTCATAATTGACCATGGTGAGCTGAATGTAAGTAGGGAATATAGCTGGTCCACTCCCCGTAACTTCCATGGGGAATAAGAGGGAGGGTATACCGTGCCCATGGCACCTTCAGACCGTTCATGACTGAATTCTTAGTTAACTTCTCATCCTCTCAGCACGGCTCTTAGGCTTTAAGAAAAGAAGGGGATAGTGGGATGTGAGAAAGAAAAGACAGATGAAACAAGAGAAATAAAGCTAGAAAAAGAAAAAGGTCAAGTGAAAATTGGTTGGATCAGAGTCTGAAGTCCAAGGCTTTAGAGGAGGCCAAAAGGTTTCCATCACCGCATCATACCATATTCTCTGATCCCGAAGACCCTCCACAGTGGCAATGGGCTTGGAAATGGAAGGGATATTATAAATGATTGATCTCCTTTGCTAGTACAAGACATGGTATTTATATACGTAAGGTCGACCAACTGGAAAATATTATTATAACATGAATGTCTGATAACATGGGTCACTCAGTAATAATTACCAAATAAGTTTCTAGATCACACTCTTATTTGTTTATTTACTCAAAATCTATTATGTCAAGTTGTGCTAAATATTCTCATGTTGCTATAATTCATTACAATTCTTTCAGCTCCAGATTGACAACTGCTTAAGTGAACTTGAGTCTGGAGATTTTGGAGATGAGGTAAGATTCTCTTTTTACATCAATTTTATGAAATTATCATATAGTAAAAGTGTTACATATTTCAAAAATGGTGCGAATTTTCTTGAACATTATTAAAAAAATAATTATAATTGTA
Source organism: Metacarcinus magister (assembly GCA_029783475.1). Lineage (NCBI taxonomy): Eukaryota > Metazoa > Arthropoda > Malacostraca > Decapoda > Cancridae > Metacarcinus > Metacarcinus magister. Next base: position 14,801,815 of record JAPQNM010000002.1, on the reverse strand, counting down.
TTAGACTACACATATTCTTGGGATAGAAAGTGCATGTTTTAGTAAATACCAAAAATGTATGTATACAGTTCTTGTAATTGCTGATCCCCATCACAATACTCACAGGCATAAAGTACAGGTTTAAACTTCCACTTTCTAAAACTATTGTAGTGTGTTAGATTAAATTTCCCTGCCATTTGATGATTACTCCAAAATATTTTGCCACTTAATCTATAAGTTTATGCAATTTCTCGGTTGAAATTTTGTCCCAAATTTCATTAATGACTATTTCAATTTGGGGTAGGGAGCTGGTGCCTTTGTATTGCATTCCTCTTTTTATGATCATCAAATGTTCTCAATTGGTAATAATTTTGAAGAATTCGCTGGTCAGTCATAGAAAAAAGGGCACACACAAGTCATGAAGCCTCTATAGGATGGATTTGACTGTATGACATGAAGCATTATCTTGTTGGAACACCTTGGTTTGACATTTATTAAGTGGGATGGATAGGTAATCACACAGTAGCTCCAGGTAAGTATACTGGTTCATAGTTTTATTTTCAGGCAACACCTCAATTTCACTAGTACTGTATTTCCAAATCCGACACATACTCTATTCATATATAAGTATTTTACTCCACTTAATGTTCAAGTACAACCTTCAAGACCATTTTTGGCCTTTGTTTTACTTTGGTTGAATATCTTATGGAACCATATGAGAATAATATGTTAAAGATTCTACAATGCTTCTTTATGGTCAGAAAGTGAATCGTTGTGCTCTTATCTCTACCTCCTGGCGCATGTAATAAGCCAAGTATTTCAGCATCCCTTCCTCCCTCTCTCTCTTACACATTCATACTACGTATAAGTGAACCATATTAACGTACATTAGTATGCCTTGGAATTTTTTTTTTAAGGAATATGGGACCTTTCAAAAATGGAAGTTAATTTTTTAAATGTGGAAGTTTGAGGTAGATGTCTATTATTTTTCAAGATAACATCGACAAATCAGCAAGTATTCAAGAGAAAATAGATGATATTGGTGATCCTCTGTGTTGAGATATCCCAGATCTGCTGCTACAGGCAAAAAATAGATACATATAAATCGAATGACAATTTTGATAACTTATGATGTATCTGGTCCCAGTCACCATTACAGTAGTTATTGTTTCCCAAAACGTTTTCCTTTTACTCTTTAAATTTATTTTCCTCAGAATTAGGGGTAACAACGGTATAGGTATCTTCTCAATGTGAAAGTCCTACTGCTACATGTAAATCTAAGCACATTTTCCTCAAAACTTGTTTTTAGGGATCTGAGAACCCACTTTACAAATAAGATACATCCTTTTGCCGCAATTCTTTTCAAGTTTGAAAGGTTATATGTTGCAGAAAAGTTAATAGCAAAATTTTGATGTTTTTCAAACTTTATTTTTGCAAATTTAAAATTTTTAATTACGTGAACTTGTAAAACGTCAAAAAGGGTAAGGCTCATGATGGGCAGTACAAACTTCCAAGAACTCAAATAAAAAAAAAGGTTATGATTAATGTTGAAACTTATGTACATGATTCAGACAAAATGTTGTATATACAATTTATGATTTTTTGAGAATTGTTCTGCAATTGAGAGAAATTTTTATTATATTCCCATACAAGTATTAATCTTATTTAACTCTTGATATTCTACCAGTTGAGTGACATATCTTAATAATTGAGCAAGGAAAATATAATTGTTTTAAAGAAATTTACTTATTGGCAAATTTCTTTAGATTTTCACAAACCAAGTCTATACTCGAAACGTAGCAATCTGCCACCTATTCTATACAATCTTTATACAGTCAACGGTTCCTCCCTATCATTTCTGTCATAAATTTGTTCTAAATCCATGAATGCCCAAAACACATTCCTACCTTTTTGTTCAATATTTTTCACACACCTGTCCCACAGCAAACACCTGATCAATGCATCCCCCCGCACCCCCCCGCCCCCCTTCTACAATTACGTCACAAATTGTTTCCTCTGTGCTCTTTCTGATCCTCCTTATCATACATCTACCATACTTACCTTACCATACACTTTACCTACAACACTCCATTGACTTATACTCCTTATATTAGTGCATTAATACTTATCACCTTTTCCTATTGTTACGGCACCCCCCCTTTTTCACTCACTAAGGCAGGGTGTCGCAAAACACATTACCTCTCCTTACCGGAGGAACGCCCTCCTGGGATCCGTGTAGCGGGGGTTGGCGGGACACACACAGACAACAACTCTCGTTTACTTGTATATTTACAAACACGCTTACAGGGTACAACACAACAGCACAGCCTCAGGGCACAGAGCTCCCCACAAGATGTTCACCCAGAACACAGCCTCCACAAGTCCACACAACAGCCTCCATACAGCCATGCACTCTTTTCGGGAAGGCAGGGCTTAAGGAAGCCAGGGTGCCATTTCTCCGGCCAGCCCTGTCCACTTCCCTCCAAGGTCCTGCCTCTCACATGTCCAGGAGTCAGCCTCTCACTGCTGTGTGCCTCTGTCTGTTGTCTCTCTCTCTCTTGGCCTCCTTCTCCCCTCTCCTAATGCCTTACAGCAACTTATATAAGCTCGGCTGGCTTCTGATAGGTTACTTATCAACCAACCACATCTTCTAAACACACTTTACCCTGATTGCGCATGGCTGAAACACACAAACTTACTCACTAACACAAAAATGTAGGTCAGTTTATCTTGACATCTGTCAACGCTCGCACAGGCTCGCCGAACTACTCCCTTCTACACCACCAGCAAATCTAAAACATTTACATGCTAAATGCGTCGCCGCAACACTATATATAAATGAACTACACATGCACTCTTCCAGTCAAATTGCAACATACTGCTCAAGAAGCACACATTAAAAAATCTTACTAATTACTCAACAAGTCACTCCGCCACTTTTCAAAATTTTACTGCACACTTCATAAAGATATATTTTTGAAAACTACAAAGATTAATTGTTTTGGGAAAAGTAGCTTAAGTAATATTTTTTTGGTCGATAACAAAAATTGGAAAATATAAACACATCTCATGCTGTAAAAAAATAAGAAGAAACATTTGATATGATGCTTTAATTGAAATGCCTATGAATAGTTACCAGTTTTTATGCCTTTTCCTTAATCAAGCCGTTCCTGATCTTTAAGTACAAAAAATAACCATGAAAAAATCTTTTCAACCCCTGATTATGATGCAATAACTGCAAGTAACTTCTTTGGAACATCTATTAATTTTCTTTTAAATCAGTAGCAAGATATTGCCACCATGCAAGGAATAAGAGGGATTCCACAACATCTTTTTCTAAAATAACGTTCTTCAAATTGTGCACTTCTCCCATGGAATGACATGAATGTTGGAAGAAAATGTAGATGACATTGACAAACATACTGCTCTGCAATGTCTGATTCATAGTGCATTTCAAATTGTATATAATTCTTGACAGGAAACGGACTGCGAAGATTCTCTCTCCCTTTATAACATTTTGGGATCCTGCCTTTTCTACAAGGTGAGTTATCATAAACATTTTCTCTGTTATTTTAATGTTGAGAAATATTCTGTAAAACTATTAATATTCATGGATAAATTAATTCTATATAAAGTTTCCCATTTATTACCTGAAGGATTTTTTTGTCTTGCCAAGAAAACCTTACTGCTGCTCTTTATATTTGTTTGTGTTTTCTTGACTGCTTCCTTACCAGTGTTGTTGATTATGACAGTTACAGTTATTGAAAAAAAACTTACTTCTTTCACAAAAAGAAATACAACTCAATTATAAAAAAAATTCTTTTGATTTTAAATAAAGATCAATAGAAAAAATACTTCCCAATATGACATATCAAAATTCATCTTAGACAGAACAAGGTTGAAAATATAGAATGAAACGGAAACTTGTGCATTTGATAATAATGATAGAAAATTTAAGGTCCATGTTTTTGAACACTAGTTTTCTTGAGAAATAGATGAATAATGTGTGTCAATATTATTTCAACAAGTAAGCTATCTCCAGTATATCTCAGTATTCTTCACAGTAATAGTCACAACAGAATATTAAATAATGGACTTTTACAATACAAAAAACAAAAGTTACTTATTATATAAATTTTAGGTAGAAAGCCAACTATCATTCGAAAACAAATGAGAAATCTAAGTCCTCGAGTGATAATCCAAGAGAAAACTAGTTAACTATAGTGAGTGAAAGATTGTAGTAAAATGCCATTTAAGATTGTAAAATGCCATCTAAGATCTACATACAGAGTTTATCATGCCAAATTCTCTTTGATTGATGATTAACTGTGCTTTCTTCATGCAATACTCCATTGTACTTGCTATATATAACCCTATTGTTTAATTTGTTCAGGGTCTTTTAGTGGCATCACACTTGTCTTCTGAGGAGATGCGCCTTGTTTGGCTCCTCACTTCTCACCATGGATTGCTCTCCCTCACGGCTCTGGAATCCGTGAGTCAGCTAGTGGGATGGAGACATGTCTACCTTCCAGAACCCAGCCAGGATGCCTCCTCTCCTGCTGCTCACTACCTTTTGCTGTCTGCCATGGTAAGTAAAATTGAAGCCATGCTGACAGTATCATCATGATTCAACAATACCTTAGTGTACGTATATTACCAGTACAGCTTTCTTAATTCTTTTATGGGAAGTATATCTATGGTGTGGATTGTAAGAATGCTACCACCGTATTCCCTACGGTTCATAAAAGGCGACAAAATGAAACTCAGCAAGGGGTCTGGGAAGCTACTTCTCTGTATACTCTCCTACAAAAAGATGAGGTACACAGAGGGGAGGTGAGAGTAATATTTCCATGACCCCTGAAGATTGGCACTCTGAATGTCCGTGGATGTAGAAGTAAGAGTAAAAGGTGGTTGTTGGATGAATGTTTGTGGAGCAAAAATTTGATGTGCTGGTATTGAGTGAAACTAAACTGAAAGGTTAGCGTAGATGTGAGTTTGGATGTATTTACTGTGTTGTAGTCTACATGCCTTTTCAGTGGAACACTACCTTGTCATGGTTAAAAGGCTAAACATTTCAAGGATCAGTGGAGCTAAACTAGACAGGTGCAACCAAACTGGGCAAGTCCAGTGTAAGAAATTAAGCTAAAATGTCTAAGCCAGCATGGTGTAGTATCAGCTTAACCCCCCCCCCCCATATAGACCATTACATCCATGTCATGGCCCCCATGGTCCCCAACAACGATGAAGCGACTGGCCACGGTGGCAGTCAGACCCTCCAACCTGATCCAGAGCAAGGGGTAATAGGAATCTCTGGGTTCGAACAGACTGCCTTTGGAACTTTGACCTTGGTACTTACAATGTTAGGACACTAGTTAGTGAAGGTAGTCTTGAAATGTTATTCAAAGTACTAGAAGGCATCAAAGGCAGTGGCCTAGTGGCTAGCGACGGAGGGCATACCAGCTCAGAGTCCTGAGTTCGAGTCCCCCGACGGGCTGGCCACTTTTCTATGGAATAACCGTCAAGTGGCCAAAGATCACCCACATGCTGCCATAATACTATCCTTGACGGGACTGCAAAATTATATGCATCAAGGAGCTTTCGCAGGCAGTATGAGCCTCTCAACAAGAAACGAGGCGTCACTATAAAAATAACAGGCAGAGGCCTACCATCTAAACGCCTCTATCAAAAAGCCTACCAGCGCCACGCCAGTAGGCTTTTTGATGAATAAGGTGCCACATAAACAAAAATTTTAATTGGAATTTTTAAAAAAGTGAGGTATGAAGAACTGGAGAAGAATTCATAGAACTAAAGAATGGTCACATTTTTTACTTCATAGGACAAAATACAAGACAGAACAAGGCAAGACAGTTGGCTTCTTAGTTAATAAAGAACTACCAAGACATTTTGATAATTTCCATAGTGTAAGTGAGTGAGTTGCAGGCTTAACAATCAAATTAAACAACAGGCATAAAATGAAAATCAACATCAGTTTACGATGAGGTGGAAATATTTTATGAAGATGTAGAATCAGCTATGGAATTGCAAAAAACTCAGTATTCATTCATAATCAGTGACTTTAATGTAAAGGTCGGAAAAAAGAGTGTAGGAAGAACTGCACTAGGGAATTTTGGAAAAGATACTCAAAATGATAGAGCTGACATGTTCATAGGGTTTGCAGAAGAGAATAATTTAAAGATGATGGGCACATTCTTTGATGGTAAGGCAAGCAAGAAGTGGACATGAAAAAGCCTGGATGGTGAAACTAAGAAATCAACTTCATTCTTACTAACAGACTTAACACAATAAAGAATGTGGAAGTATTAAATAAATCAAAGTCAAGTGACCGCAAGATGTAAAGTAACGCTAAAATTAAAGAGAAAAATTTTAAAGTTATTCAGAATAAAGAAGCCAAATATCCCAACAGTCAAAGAGAACTTAGATGAGTAACAGAACAAGTATTTACAACTAGTAGATGAGGTGAATGGAGACATTTAGAGCTTAAATGACAACCTAACTAATATAGTCTTAGAATCAACACTAGAAGTAGGTGGGAAGGCACCCAAAGATTTCAATGTAAATTGGATCAATCTGTCCCTGGACCCCAGATGAGTATTTATCTAAACTTTTACCACAGTACTTTGTGCACAAGCTCTTTCACAAAACATAATAAAATTCATTAAATCTAAAACAAAAAAGATAAACACGATTCTAAACAGATGAAATATAGTCAAAAACTTTTCTAATTTAGTTTTAACATACCTGTACAGTGGAGAGTTGACAGTGTAAGTAGGATGAGTTCTCCCCCGACCCACCTGGCTGCCACGGAACACCTCATAGCAAAATGGGCTGAGCTATGTGTACCATCTCCCACTCGCAATTCTACCCCTCGCGTGGGGGTAAATGTTTGTAAACAAAGATGAGCAAGATGGCAGCGGATATTATTGTCTTCTTAAAACTGTATTTCCTGTGGCTACAATTACTGCAACCTCTATTGCAAGTTAGTCAGCAAGTATTATTAAGGCGATAAGGTCAACCACAGGGAATTCAAAGGGAACCACCATTTTTGTTGTGGTCAGCAGATCACCCCCGCACAGGTGAATAACACATTCAGTATGGCTTGCACTGCCCCCTTGACATCTGAAACCAATGAAAGCCATTAATTAAAACACACAAAAAAGATAAACACAATATTGAACAGGTAAGATATAGACATAAACTTTGCAAAACTGAACTGCAAAACCAGATCCGAGATGCAAGCGCCATTTTCATGCTTCTGTATGATCTCTTTCTTCACTTATATGCCATGCTGCCGGCTGTTGCCGAGTAGGTTGTTCAACAACCGAGTTATCGCACGACAACCAGATCAATTATGAGTTTGAAATTCTGTTTGAGAACCGAATTGATTGAAAAATTTTGAGTGTATTGCAAGATGTTTGCTAATTTGATACTTTGCCTCTTTTAAAACTCTCAGTGCAATACAATCAGGACCAGGAGTTTTGTTTACTTTTATTTTATCAAGTGCTTTAGTTATTACATCCTCAGTAAAGTCACAATCACTTAAAGGAATTAAGTTAGGTTGAGCTGGGGTTATTTTGTGGATTTCATTGGTGTCTTTAATGGTATAAACGGATGCAAAGTATTCATTTAATACTTCAGCCATTTCTTAGTTTTTATGTGTTACTTAAAACCATTTTCTAGGTGGATTGGGCCAATATATGTTGTGATAGCTTTTTTATTACGTGCGTACGGGTAAAATTCTTGGGGTTGGATTTTGTTTTATTTGCAATATATATTTTGAGATCTTTCTTTCTTCATCTAATTATCGTTTCTGTTCCATGGCCTAGTCTTTCATTTTCTATCTTATCGTTTTTGTTTTGTGATAGTAAATATTTATTGTGAGCCCATTTTTCATGTAATAATCCTGCTTCAATTTCGCTGTTCCACCACTTGGATTTGTTATTTTTACATGAATGTCTTTTACAAACTGAAGTGCATAACTTAGCCCCATTTAAGATGTTATACAATTATGCCCATGTTCGTCCTCTACTATACTATAATCAGTAAAGTGCTCCCTCCAATTTTGCGTGAAATTAGTCGACATTGCAGGCCACAAAATGCGAATTTGCAAAATTGGATGATAACCTTATGATAATTTTAGTCATATTTTTGCCCTTGTTTGTACAGAAATACATGTAATTATATATCCTACAATAGAAAAAAATACAGGAAAACATAAACATTATCATTATCCATAAGAAAATCAATTTAAATGACTATTTTACTGTACCTTAGCTTGCAGAGATAGTGATTGGTCTCTGTCGCAAAATTGGCGTATCGCAAAATTGGATCACGCAAAATTGGAGGGAGCACTGTATATATATATATATATATATATATATATATATATATATATATATATATATATATATATATATATATATATATACACACACCATGGTCCTGCATAGAACGTGTTCAGATAGAACAATTTTCTTATTGAACGAGCGACCAAAAATATTAGATAAAAATTATTGTACAGAACGATCGTGACCGTATAGAATGGGCTGCAGAAATAAGTGAAGCAAATCCGAGGAGTTCTCATACAGAACGAGCGTAATCATATTGAGCGCACCAGGGATGACGTAGTGCTGACGTCACAGGCGTCTGCGCCACTTGGGTGACTCTGTTCCCACTGTAGCAGTTTGAAGCGTCCAGCTAGTGGAGAGTGACCGGGTGGAGGTGTGCATGCACGAGATCACTAGCTCACAGTAGAGGGCAAAGGCAACACACACACACACACACACACTCTCTCTCTCTCTCTCTCTCTCTCTCTCTCTCTCTCTCTCTCTCTCTCTCTCTCTCTCTCTCTCTCTCTCTCTCTCTCTCTCTCTCTCTCTCGTCAAGGACTGGTATGGTGGAGAGAGAGAGAGAGATAATAAATATGAAGTCGTACATACTATACATCGTGTACTCAACACATATGTCAAGGTTGTAGGTGGTGCTCGTCATTATTTACCGCACAAAGAATCTTGGAAGCTATGTTATGTTAGTTATGTTATGTTAGGTTATGGTTAGGTTAAGGGGAGAAGGAAGTAGGAGACAGTGTATCGTAGCAGGAGTGCTGCTTTGTTGTGTTTACAGTTTTTTTTAATTTACCTTCAATTATAGTAGGCCATGGTTTATTTACCTCTTATTATCTTTATTTAAAGAATAAATAAACTGATTACTGATAAAAGGGAACACGAGGCGGAAGACGAGATACTGCTAGCAGGCAGTGCTTCAAGGACTGTTGGAGACTGGAGAGTGGCGGGGTGTGTTGCCTCTGCCCGCTGCTGCCAGCTGTGATCTCGCGCATGCGCACCTCCACCCGGTCACTCTACAGCTGGACGCTTCAAGCTGCTACACTGCCAACTTCGACCCAGACCTGCCTGGCTGTGCATCTACGAAACGGAAAGCCATCTCCTTCGATATAAAGAAGGAAGTTATTGCATCGAAAGAGAAAGGAGAGGGAAATACAGCCATAGGATGTGATTTGGGGCTATCAGAGTTGAGTGTAAGAACAATTTGGTGCAAAAGCGAGTGGTGATCTTTACAAAGCCTTGGACTCCCCCTCCCTCTGTACTTACATCCCCGTAGGATTAAGGCAAGGAAAACCTTATTTGATGTTTTTTGTAACCATTTATATTTAATAATTGTTAATAATATGCAGTGTACGTTAATTTCAGGGACAATTTTAGTGACCGATCGACCAATTGTCATTTTCACCATAGGCTACATGTATCACATAGAACGACGTCTCTATCGACCTATTGGACGTTCTATACGAGACCAAGGTGTATATATATATATATATATATATATATATATATATATATATACTATATATACTATATATACTATATATATGTACATATATACATATATATATATATATATATATATATATATATATATATATATATATATACATATATATATATATATATATATATATATATATATATATATATATATATGTACATATATATATATATATATATATATATATATATATATATATATATATATATATATATATATATAATTCTTATTCTCTTATATCCTCCCAGAACCACTGTTTGATAGGTGTACTTCTGGAGACTGGGAACATTACAGAGATGTAAGTTGAAACATTTTTTTTCTTCAGCCCGTGGTCACTCTTGCATTTCAAATGTATGAGAATATAAGATCATTTGTGTTTAGTGAAATACATTAATTTTCTTTATTAGAATATTGGACATTATCAGCTATGTGAAGATATACATGCTTCTCATATTAACAATAAAAGATATATTTTTAGTTATTATTCCTCTTATTATGTCATTTAAGAAGTATCTCATAGATTTTAGTGATCATGAGTGAAAAAAGTCTTAGTATACTACATGAAAGTATTGAAGCAGTATTCTGGGTTTTCTTTCAACAATCTGATTAATTAGTTTTCTTAATTAATAGTATTCATACTTTGGATCTTAATTTCTTTCATAAGTGGACGAGTTTCTTGGTTCACAAAAATATGTCTGTAATACATTTATTACGTACTTGGAATAAAGTATCTATGTTGTGAGACAATGTTAAGTTATACCAGCAGCATGTGATTCCAGTTTTGATGAAGGTACTGGGCCAGACCCTTTCTTAGTGGACCAAGTAGAAGCCTCACTTTATCATCTTCATTCACTTCACATCAATACTGCATGTGAGGAGAGGTAAATACAGGTTTTTTTCTTTGAAGCTTTGAAGTTGTACCTCATTGTTAGCTCAAAAACAAAATTTAAAAATTACCCTTGAGAAATTGGTTACTAAAGCGAGTTTATTTGACTGTTATTTTACAGCATGACCAATGGTGGAATCGACACCATATCTGCTGATGACAGATTTGGAGAAGGAACTCCCAGCAAGAGGCCTAAGGAGAGGACAGATAGTGTGGAAGGTACTAAAGTTATTTTTTTCTTAGAAATCTGATAAAGAACCATAAAGAAAGATGATAGAGATTGTCTGCCACTACATGTTTATATTTTTTGAAAAAATATGATTTATTTAGAAAGTATTTCCTTAGTTTGTACAACTTTCCTCTACTGTATAATACAATTTTACAGCAAAATTCACAAAAATTAAATCAATCTATATCTATCTATATACCATGCTATTTTCCACCTAAAGGTGGGTAGTCAAGACAAGGCATTCAAGGAGACATTACTCTCCCCTCTCTGCCTACACCTTGTTTATTTGTTCGAGAGTATACTGAACAGGGACTTCCCAGGCCCCTCGCTCCGTCATTATTGTAGATTTAGGTGGTAGAATTCTTGTAGACCCAACCACAGGGTTATATATACTTGGCTTATACTCCCATTGAATTAGGGTAGCCAAGACAATGCATTTTGGGTTTAGGGAGACTCTACTCTCTCCTCCCCCTCTTTTCGTAGGAGAGAATACAGAGGAGGGGGTTCCTAGACCCCTTGCTCCGAAATTGAATAGTTATGGCTAATTTTCTGAGCACTCCTACCCCCTACAATATGCTTTGCACAAGGCCTTGCTCCCCAGTTTATGTAGAAACCACAAATACGTGTGTTGTTTTTGCTAAAATTAATACAAACAAATTTACTCCTGCAACACAATAATTTGTATCTACAGATTGATTGTCGATTATACTGTGACCGATGTAGTGGTTTGAATGTGTGAAGACCACAGCAGTCCTAAGTGTGAAAGGGAAGTGTATGCATGATCCTTGTTCAAGTTTTCCTTTGCATAGTTGCTCTGTCTTGTACCGATTGGTACCCATTTCATCTCATCTCCAATTTATATCTTGACAACAAAATTTTATCTAATGCTCACACATCCACTCAAACCATGACACATCCAGCCACTCCCCCCACCCCACCCAACTCTACACACAGGAGGAAGATTATGACATTACTTAGCTTTTACTCCAGAGTGATTCATGTGACACAAGAAAAGAGGGTTGGATTGATTGTCTGGACGTCATGAAGGCTTGTGGCAAGGTACCTCACAAGAGACTGTTCTGAAAACTAGAAAATGTAGGAGGATTGAAGGGTGGTTTGCGGAAAGAGATGGAAGACTTTTTGAACAACAGAGAAATGAGAATAGTAATAAAATATTAGAAGTCAGAATGGTGCAGTGTTAAAAGTGGAGCTCCTCAAGGATCAGTATTGGCCCCAGTGATGTTTTTGGTCTATGTAAAATATATGACAGAGGGAGTGAATAGTTATATGAGTATTCACACAGGATGCCGAAATATTAGGAAAATTTTTACATAAGGAGGACTATGAACGGTTACAAAAAGGATCTAGATAAGATTTACAGATGCAGTAAACTATGGGAAATGGAGTTTAATGCCAAAAAAATTGTAAAGTGCTGGAAATGGGCAGTAGTAGAATTAGACAGAGGAAAGTATTTGATGGAAAATCAATAAATAAACAAAACAAATGTCAAAATAGATCTAGGAGTATGGATTACAGATAATTTTTCTCACATGAGAAACAAATTAATAAAATCACAGGAGATACATATCAGTTGCTGAGAAATATCAGAATGCCATTCAAATATCTGGATGAAGAGATGATTAGGAAATTGATAACATCATTGATTCGATCAAAGTTAGAAAATGTAGCAGTGATTTGGTCACCACATAAAAAGAAGGATATAGAGAACTCTTGAGAAAGGAAGAGATAGGGGAGACTTTATAGCAGTGTATAGAGCCTCAAAAGGTCTGGAAAAAATTTACAGAGAAGATCCGTTTGTCTGGAACTACAGAAATACAAGAGGACAGAAGAAATTGAAAAAAACTATATGCAAGAGAGAGAAAAAAAACACAACCTCCCATATAGAAGCATAGAATCCTGGAATAAACTGATGCAGAAGTGATTAATGCATGAAATATTTATTATTTCTAAATCAAACTGGATAATAGTTTATTTGGAGATGGGACAGTACGAGCATAGCTATTTTCCTGTATGTTACAACTAAGTAAATACACAGACACACATACACACACACACACATAAAAAAAATATAACTAGATTGAAGGAAAATAATGAAGTATATGAGGACCGGAAAGAAATGAGTGAAGTGCTAAATACGAATTTTCTGAAAGTATTTACAACTCATTCTGAATTTAAAAAGCCACAAGGACAAGCGAGAAAAAACGAGATGTGGGAAATCAAGATAAGTAAGGAAGAGATAGAAGAAAAGATGAAAGAAAAGCAATAGGACCAGATGGGGTATCAGGATTCATATTGGAGTGTAGACAAGAAATGGCTGAGCCAATTCATGATATAATCGAGTGTTCTATTAAAACAGGAAAAGTCCCTAAAGAATGGAGAAGAGCTGATATAATGCCTATTTACAAGAATGAAAACAAAGAAGAACCACATAATTATAGACCAGTGTCATTGACCAGCATAGTATGCAAGATATGTGAGAAGGTCAGGGCTGGATTTCTCAATAGGCAACATAGGCCATTGGCCTAGGGCCCACCGGTAAATGGGGGCCCACTGGTCTCAGTCTGAAGATTTGACTTATGAGAGAGAGAGAGAGAGAGAGAGAGAGAGAGAGAGAGAGAGAGAGAGAGAGAGAGAGAGAGAGAGAGAGAGAGAGAGAGAGAAAAAAAAAATTATTGTTCGGGGTCACAGGCATACTTTAATATTTTGGGTCATATATCGCTTCATAGTCTACTTAGGACATTTTATTTCATATTGATACACTCAGTAATGATTGCTGAATATAAACATTATTTTAAAACCTTTACAAGTAGGAAATTGGCAGAAATACAATGAGTTGAAGTGAAAAATTGTGTCTGAAATGTTTATAACACATTTGGTTTATTATGGCAATTTGCAGTGACTTTGCAATAATTACCAAAATAAACAATCCCATATTGTAGAACAAACTCTCCTGAATCCGTTGGTATATTCAGATTTGTGATAAACTGTCATATAAGCGATATATGGATTTGTGAAGTAAACTATTTCACTGTCGGGCATCATCAGAAGTGCTGTGTGGCCTTGATACTGCTTGTGCATCTGTCAGTCAGTCAGTCAGTCCCTCACCCCGTCAGATATATATTTATATATATATATATATATATATATATATATATATATATATATATATATATATATATGTGTGGCGGATTGAGCCACTACCTTGGTCTCGAATCGTCGTTTACCAGCTCGAGCCACCACCTTGGTCTCGAGTCATCATTCACCAGCTCGAGCCACTACCGTGGTCTCGAGTCATCGTTCGCCAGCTCGAAGCATTCGAGTGAGCAGGATGTGATGTGGGTCGACCAATCAACGACGACTAGGAGTTGAGCTCGTTGTGCGTAACAGCAGAGGAAGCAGAACATACCAGACAGTCAACCCGACAACATATACTCCCTGTATCCACTGTTGACTTGTCATACTATATTAGTAAAAAGTGTTATCTACCAGCCTGTTTATATAACACTCCCACTGCTACATATATATATATATATATATATATATATATATATATATATATATATATATATATATATATATATATATGTATATATATATATATGTATATATATATATATATATATATATATATATAATGTATATATATATATATATATATATATATATATATATATATATATATATATATATATATATATATATATATATCAGTCAGTCAGTCAGTTTGTCACGGTGCGTCACCACAGTGAGTTTTTATTTTTCTTCTATCTTTTCTGTGCTTTTTTTTTTTACAGTAGTCTAAAGAAAGTGTTTCAATTATTGCTTGATAAAAGAACTACCTAGGTAGTTATAAGGAGAAGGTACCGTTGGTGATTTGAAAATTAATATCATGCTATGTAATTCTGAGTATAAAGTAATCATCACCTCTCACCTCTCAAAAACGATTTCTGATGACATGATCAATCTGTTGGCTGAAGAAATTCACTCAGTTATCATAACTGAAGTGAAACAAGCCAAATATTATTCAGTTAGTGTAGATTCAACACCCGATGTTAGTCACACTGACCAGCTTACATTCATAGTTCGTTATGTAAAACCTGATGGTAAACCTGTTGAGCGATTTCTGAAGTTCATAGACATACATGACCATGGTGCAGAGAGCATAATCTCAACTGTTGTACAATTAATCAAGACCAACAATAAGAAACAAGGCGTCACTTTAAAAAAAAATCTAACCCGTGCTACTAATGGGCGGAGGCCAACCATCTAAGGTCTCCTTGAAATCTACTGGCGCATTGGGTAAAAGATTAAAATAGAGACCCACAAGGACGTATAAGTTAGGGGAAAATATTATATCAATAGCAAAAGAAGAGAAAAATTTGGGAGTGGTAATACAGGACAACTTATCACCAGAGAAACATATAAATAGAATATTTGGTGACACTTTCATGATGCTAAGGAATATACGAATGGCTTTTCATTTCCTAGATAAAGATATAATGAGAAAAATTATAACTACAATGATTAGACCAAAACTGGAATATGCAGAAGTAATATGGTCCCCGCACAAGAAAAAGCATGTGTTGAAATTAGAAAGAATACAGAGAATTGCAACTAAGATGGTGCCAGAATTAAAAGACCTACCATATGAGGAAAGATTAAAAGAAATGCACTTAACAACATTGAAAGAAAGAAGAGAAAGAGGTGACTTAATCACAATATATAAATTGATGAACAACCTTGAGGAAACAGATAGAAAAGACCTAATATTAAGAAGAAAAGGAGAGGCTAAAAATTTGAGGGGACACAAGAAAATACTGCATAAAGGAATTTGCTTGAAAGATACAAAAAAGTACAGTTTTCCCCAAAGCAGTATAGATACTTGGAATGGACTGAAGGAAGAGGTGATAATGGCAAAGAATGTACATCAACTGAAGGAAAAACTAGACAAATATAGATACGGAGACAGGACCACATGAGTGTAACTCAGGCCCTGTACAACTAGGTAAATACATACAAAGAAACACACACACACACACACACACACACACACACACACACACACACACACACACACACACACACACACACACACACACACACACACACATACACACACACACACACACACACACAAACAAACAGATGTAAACAAATGTAAGGAGGAACCTAAGTTATTTTATAGGTATATAAATGGAAAAATCAAACAAAAAAAAAAGAATAACAAGGTTGAAAGAAAATAATGAAACAATTGAAGATCCAAAAGAGATGAGTGAAATACTAAACAAAAACTTCCAGAATGTATTCACAAGTGAAACAGAATTCAGACACCCACAAGAAAGAAAAGAAAGCACAGAGTTGTGGGAAATCAAGGTAAGCAGACATGAAATAAAGGAGTTTTTAAAGAACCTAGAAGAAAGGAAAGCTATAGGACCAGACACGGTGTCAGGCCATGTATTAAAAGAATGTCGAGAATAACTTATTAAACCAATTTGTGACATAATAGAGAGCTCAATGAAGCAAGGAAAAGTGCCAAATGAGTGGAAGAGAGCAGAAATAATACCAATATACAAAAGTGGTAACAAAGAGGAACCTTAAAACTATAGACCAGTGTCGCTGACCAGCATAATTTGCAAGGTCTGTGAGAAGGTAATAAAAAAGCAATGGACTAGGTACTTAGAAAAAGAAAAGAGAATAATGGACAGACAATTTGGATTTAGAGAAGGAAAGTCATGTGCAACAAACCTATTGAGTTTCTACTCAAGGGTGATTGATATAACACAAGAAAGAGAAGAATGGGTGGACTGTATATATTTGGATCTAAAGAAAGTATTTGATAAGGTACCACATAAAAGGTTACTATGGAAACTTGAGAACATTGGAGGACTGAAAGGAAATATTTTAAACTGGATAGAGGATTACCTGAGAGGAAGAGAGATGAGAACAGTCATAAGGAACACAAAATCAGAGTGGAGGAAAGTCACGAGCGGGGTACCACAAGGCTCTGTATTAGGACCACTAATGTTTATAACATATGTCAATGACTTACTGGAAGGACTGAGCAGCTACATAAGCCTTTTCGCTGATGATGCTAAGCTGATAAGAAAAGTAAATAGTCAAGAGGATTGCATAAAACTACAAGAAGATCTAAACAAGATCCAAGAGTGGAGTGAAAGATGGGAGATGGATTTCAATGCAAGCAAATGTCATGTGATGGAAATAGGAAAAAGCTCAAAGAGGCCTACATGGACATATAAAATGGGAAACAGCATTATAACAAGAGTAGATAAAGAGAAAGACTTGGGAATAGTAATGCAAGGTAATCTATCTCCAGAGAAGCACATAAATAAGATATTTGGAGAAACATACAATATGTTAAGAAGTATAAGAGTGGTCTTTCACTATATGGATAAAGAAATGATGAAGAAGATTATCACTACAATGATTAGACTAAAAATGGAATATGCTGCGATTGTATGGTCTCCACATAAGAAAAAACATATAAAGAAAATAGAAAGAATACAACGAATTGCAACGAAAATGGTTCCAGAGTTAGAAGGGAGGATGTACGAGGAGAGGCTGGAAGAAATGAATTTGCCAACACTTGAGGAAAGAAGGGAAAGAGGTGACCTGATAGCAGTATACAAACTGTTAAATGGAATGGATAAAACAGATAAGAATATACTATCAAGGGAAGAAGCTGTTTACACAAGAGGCCACAAGAGGAAATTAAAAAAGGGAAGATGCTTGAATAACACAAAGAAATATAGCTTTCCACATAGAAGTATAGACGCATGGAACAGTTTGAACTGAAAGAAAAATTGGATCAATGTAGTTACGGAGACAGGACCACATGAGTCTAGCTCAGGCCCTGTATACTACAACTAGATAAATACAACTAAGTAAATACAACTTGGTAAATACACACACACACACACACACACACACACACACACACACACACACACACACACACACACACACACACACACACATGGAAAGAGTGGAGGAGGAAACGTATGGGAGGAATACAAAACAATTAGAAATGAATATGTAAAATCCCGAGGAGAAAGAAGAAAATAACTTTGAGAGAAATATAATAGAAAAATGTAAAAACGAGGCAAAACTTTTCTATAAAGGGAAAAATTAAATGCAGTAACCAGCTAGCAGGAAAGCTGCATATTATAATTGAGAGTTCACCAAAGGAGAGCAGAATACCGCCAGATTGGAAAACAGCAAATATTGTACCAATTCACAAAGGAGGAGATAAAGAAGAACCATTATATTACAGACCAGTATCATTAACAAGTGTTCTGGCAAAAATTTGTGAAAAAATATTGGACAGATGGTCGAAGTTTTTGGAAGAGACAAATAGACTCAGGTGTATGGAGGCGTTTCGCCCCGATTCCCGTTCGCACCGGATTTTTTTTCTCAGGGTTGGTTCACCTCGGTAAGTGGGTTGTTTCGCCCCGATACAGTATTTGACTAGATTAAATATATATATATATATATATATATATATATATATATATATATATATATATATATATATATATATATACATACATACATAGTATATAGGCACTTGGTAACATTTGTAGTGTAATATTGATGTTATCCATTTTAGATAAAATTCTTACACAAATATATATCATAAGATTACAGTAAACAAAAGATTAAAGAGGTGTCAATTATGACAATAAACAGTTCTCACTCTAATTAATCACAGAGGGTCACTAAGTTAGGGAATTATATAATTAAGTCGTACTTGTTAGGTTAGGTTATGTTAGCTTATGTTATGTTAGGTTAGGTTAGGTTAGACAAACCGGGGCGAACGGGAATAGGAGTAACACGACCCTGGGAGAACGGGAATAGGAGCGAAACTACTGAGGTGCGAACAGGATTCAGGGCGAACCACCCTAATTACTAATCTTTTACTCAAGAGTGATTGATGTGACAAAGGAAAGAGAAGGGTGGGTTGACTGCATCTACCTGGACCTCAAGAAGGCTTGTAACAAAGTATTCACAAGGGACTGCTCTGGAAACTTGAAAATGTGGGAGGATTGAAAGGTGGTTTGCAACAGAGAAATGAGAACAGTAATAAAGGATCAGAAGTCAGAATGGTGCAGTGTGACAAGTGGAGTTCCTCAAGGATCAGTATTGGCCCCAGTGATGTTCTTGGTCGATGTAAATGATATTACAGAGGGAGTGAATAGTTATATGAGTATTTGCAGATGATTCCATATTACTAAGAAAAATAGAAAGTAAAGAGGACTGTGAGTATTTACAAAAGGATCTAGATAAGATTCACAGATGGGGTAAGCTATGGGAAATGGAGTTTAATGCCAAAAAGTGTAAAGTGCTGGAAATAGGCTGTTGTAGAATAAGACAAAGAGGAAAGTATTCGATGGAAAATGAATAGATAAACAAAACAAATGTTGAAAAAGATTTGGGATTGCAGA
This sequence comes from Metacarcinus magister, assembly GCA_029783475.1. Taxonomy (NCBI): domain Eukaryota; kingdom Metazoa; phylum Arthropoda; class Malacostraca; order Decapoda; family Cancridae; genus Metacarcinus; species Metacarcinus magister. Next base: position 14,782,377 of record JAPQNM010000002.1, on the reverse strand, counting down.
TAATTTGTCACCAGAGAAACAAATTAATAAAATCACAGGAGATGCATATCAGCTGCTGAGAAATATAAGATTGACTTTCAAAAATCTTGATGAAGAGATGATTAACAAATTGATAATATCATTGATTCAATCAAAATTAGAATATGCGGCAGTGATTTGGTCACTACATAAAAGAAAGATATAAAGAAGCTTGAGAAATTACAAAAGAGCAACTACAAAAATGGCTCCAAGCCTGAGAAATTTAACTTATGAAGAAAGACTTTCTAGGCTGAAACTACCAACTCTTGAGAAAAGACTTTATAGCAGTGTATAGATCATCAAAAGGTCTGGAAAAAACTGATTGAGATGATCTGTTTGTGTAGGACGACAGAACAACAAGAGGACACGAGAAGAAACTGAAAAGGACTACATGCAAAAGAGACCTAAAAAAATACGGCTTTCCATATAGAAGCATAGAAGGATGGAATAAACTTGATGTAGAAGTAATTAATGCAAGAAATATTCATGATTCCAAAAGCAAGCTGGATAATAGTAGATATGGAGACGGGACAGTACGAGCATAACTCTTTTCCTGTATATCACAACTAGATAAATGCAAAAGCACACCGCCAGTGAGGTCAGGTCATTATTAGTTATGTCTCTGGTGTAAGTTTTGCTTCCAAGTGGTGACGGGAACTGTCAGTTGACCTGTATCATCTGTCTCTTATTCTTAGTAAAACTTTTCTTCTTCACCAAATTTCACTATTTGCTTCTAGTCAATATGCATTAGTAGTCATCTAAGATGAGAAATGGATGACTCAAAATACAATATAGTCAATATATAAAGACATGAAATGGTTTATGGAGGTGCTTCTATATCTCCACAATTTCCCTGAAGCCTGTCAATCAATCAATAGCAAGTGTCTGTCAGGATCAGAGTAGCTCTTTGCTAAACGGAGGGGATTTTTTTCACTAAAGTATAATTGCATTGTCTTTTTCAATATATCAATACCAGGTTTTTAATTTGACATGAGACAGCTGTATTTTGTTTACCATACCACTACTACATCCTTAAAATTTCCCAAATTCAGGTGGACTACGGCTCCCAGATGTACCTTCTATCCTCAAACAAAAGTCCTCAGCATCACTGGAGCCTGTGCTGTACATGGGAGACCATGGTAGGAGTGAGTGGGAAGAAGAAGCATGTGAAGACTCAATTACACATAGTTCTCGAGACTCCTCTCCTAGTGCAGAAAAGGAAGTGAGAGAAGAGGAACCAGATGATGACTCAGAATCTGACTGGAGAATATTCAAGGTAGGAGTTGAAAAGATGGAAGGAAACATTATAAAGGAAGTGAGACAAGGCAGATGAAAATATGCTGAATTAGCTTATGTTCTGAGCTCATTCCTTACATGTATCTGAAGATGAATACGAGAGAGAGAGAGATAGAGAGAGAGAGAGAGAGAGAGAGAGAGAGAGAGAGAGAGAGAGAGAGAGAGAGAGAGAGAGAGAGAGAGAGAGACGCTACAGGCATTCGTGTAGACAGCCATATTATTCTCTGGATAAACTCTCGCCAGCAATTTCTATGTCATTAACCGTTGGCACCAGTAGGCATATGGAGGCACAGATGGACTTGCCTCGCCTGTTATTCGGTGCAGGTTTTAGAATTTTTATAGTGACGCCTCAAATGTTTACGTTCTCTCTTGAATATGTTGAGAAAGTGTGAGGCTTATTACTGTTACAGCCTCAGATGCATATTAATGTTGTAAGTCCCATCTGAGGACAGTATGGCAGACAGCCATATTATTCTCTGGATAAACTCTTGCCAGCAATTTCTATGTCATTAACCGTTGGCACCAGTAGGCATATGGAGGCACAGATGGACTTGCCTCGCCTGTTATTCGGTGCAGGTTTTAGAATTTTTATAGTGACGCCTCAAATGTTTACGTTCTCTCTTGAATATGTTGAGAAAGTGTGAGGCTTATTACTGTTACAGCCTCAGATGCATATTAATGTTGTAAGTCCCATCTGAGGACAGTATGGCAGAAATTTGGGTAGTCTTTGGCCACTCGGCGGTGATATCAAATATTGAAAAGTGGTCAGTGGATATAGGGGATTCGAACCCAGCACCCTAGGCTCCCATGCCCAAACGCTGACCACTGCACCACCGCCTCCCCTATTAGCTACTCTTCCTAGCAAACTATACAGGGCACACTAGTAAAATAACTTGCTGAAGCCTAACTGAACAAAGTTACTTTTTGCAATTTTCAAGCCATAATCTACATTGCTGCTACACCAGAATTTAAAGTTCAGCCACCAACTGTCATACACCGCTCCAATCCTGCTCTAGCGACCACCACAATTCTTAAGATATCAAGATGTGATCACAATGTGTTCCATCTTGAGAAACTGAAGGACTCGACATGTGCTCATGAGTATGCAGTGACAGTCTCAAATCGGTTTGAAGTGGTCATTGCCCTAGAAGACCCGGTAGAACTGTAGGATACCTTCAAATGTGAAACTCTTGAGGCTGTCAGAGGATGTGTTGGGGTGCGTCCAAGGTTACGGGATGGGTTTGCTTTGGCGGAGACGCTGGACAGTGTAGAGAAGAGCTGTGCTGCTAGGCTGGCTGGGAGCCGGGACCAGTATAGGGCTCTGTCTCGTAGGACTAAAACTCTTCTGAGGAGAGACAAGGAGAGATATGTCAAGAGTTTCGCTGAGGATGTTGAGGGTCATTTTAATGCTAATGAGCTCAAACCTGCTTATCGAGCCCTGAAGAAGCTCCACTCCAAGTCTACATCTCGGGTGAGTGCTATCCGAACAGCAAATGGTTGCCTCATATCAGACACGGATGGGCAGATGGCACGTTGGGCTGAGTACTTTGAGCAGTTGTTCAAGGTTAACCCACAGCTTCAAACCACTGGATTAAAGATGATGGATGCTGATCCACCAATTAACGAAGCTGCACCCTCTATTGATGAAGTCAAAGAGGCTGTGGCAAAGTTGATGGGTGGAAAGTCAGCAGGCATTTGTAACATCATTGCAGAGTTTCTCAAAGCTGGAGGCGAGGCCATAATCCGTGGGTTGCATGCTGTCTTGACTGCTGTATGGCATTCAGGTACCATTCCTCCTGACTGGAAAAGGGGTTGTTCGTCCCTATCTGGAAAGGTAAAAGGGACCGTCAGGATTGCAACAACTACCACGGGATAACCCTTCTCAGCATACCAGGCAAGGTGCTTCCCCATCTGCTACTGATGCGAGTTTGCAGTCACTTGCTGAAATATCAGACACCTGAATAGTCAAGGTTCAAACCTGGTAAGTCAACAACTCACCGTATCCTAGCTCTTCGCGTACTGGTGGAACGCCAACGTGAGTTACCACAGGGGATGCTCGCAGCCTATGTCGATCTCAAAAAGGCGTTTGATTCAGTGCATCACGAGGCACTCTGGGATCTTCTGCGTCTCCGCGGGATTCTTGCGAGGATTATTGGACTACTATCTGGCCTGTACTCTGGGACTGAGAGTGCTGTGAAGTGTACGAGGGGCATGTCCTGCTTCTTTCTATGCATACAGGAGTGAGGCAGGGATGCGTCCTTAACAGATACATTGGGGAATACACCTCAAAAAATTCATCCCCCAGACTTCCCTAGTTTTGACAAGGAAATGCCTCTGAGTTCGGCTCTGAAAACCGACTGTTCTACTGAACTCTTTGAACTAATTGCAGATGAGCATGAACTCACTCATGTATCCTGCTTTACTGTTAACCTTCATGGCCACTGCAAGTACCCAACAAATATTGCAAAAAAAATAATGTATAGGACAATATCTTCCAGACAGTGTATACGTAGGTGGAGTCTACTTTAAGGTTAAATTTTACATTCCTCCTACCCGTTAGTGCCAAAACTGCTGCAGATTTAGACATACAGCAAAATACTGTAGATCCACTGCACGTTGCACGTTGCCTTGTCTGTGCCTCACCTGGCCATACCCATGCAAGCTTCCCATCAACAATATATATTTGTGCAAACTGCACTCAAGAACATAATGTCTTCTTCCGAGGCTGTCCGGTCTACAAATTTGAATTGGAGGTTGCTACTCTACACTCAAGATATGGCCTAACACTCAAGCTTTACAAAAAGCCCGTTTCAGTGGCTACCAAAAGATTCCTCTCTCTTAGTGCAACTCCACCAACACCACCTCAGACCTCATCAAGCATTACCTTTCCATCCTATCCTCCTTTCTCCACTCATATCTCTTCCTCTCCTACTCCTCTTATTCCTTCATCTAGAATAATTACCTCTTCCACTGATATTAACCTCTCTTCATTCCCTTCTCTTGCTTCTTTATCTTCTACTTCTATCACTACTCCTGTATTTACTTCAGTGTCAGTGACTAATGATTTTTCTTTACTAGACCCTGACACACCAATCTCTACTCCTTCAACTTCAAACTTTGTTCTCTTCCCATGCCGTGTTCTTATGCCAATCAAGCGTCAATCCTGTGATTCCCCTCCAAAACCATCTACTGATCCTACTTCATCCTTAATCATTAAAACTTCTTCTCTACAGTCTTTCTCCAAGAAAATCTTTACTCCCACTGTCTTCTCTCTTCCTTCCCCTAGTGAAACCATCGCTGATATTGAAGCCTTTATAACAAAACCTTTCATTGATGCCTCACTTTCTTCCCCATCTTCTACCTTATCACACTCAAATGTCCATAACACTCTGTGTTCCAGCAGAAGTTCATGGCCTGCCCTGTAACCTTCCCCCGACTCCCCTACCCCCACCCCTACTTTTACACTTTCCCATCTCCCCTCGCCCTTCCCCCTCACTCTTTTCTCCCTCACCCTTTTCCCTCTCTTTTCCTCCCACCCTTTCATTTATATCTACCAGAAAATCTCTTTGATTATCCTTTACTTCCTGGAAACTCTCGTTAATCCCTGTTATACGATTCCTCTCTCCAAGATCGCTCTTTCCCACATGCTGCCCTTTCTTCCATACCTCCTACTTCTGATCCTACCAACTCTTGGGAAAAGAAGAGAAAGGGAAGACTTTATAGCAGTGTATAGAGCCTCAAAAGGTCTAGAAAAAATTTATATAGAGATTATCTGTTTGCATGGGACGACAGAACTACAAGAGGACACGAGAAGAAACTGAAAAGGACTACATGCAAGAGAGACATAAAAAAATACAGCTTCCCATATAGAAACATAGAAGCCTGGAATAAACTTGATGTAGAAGTAATTAATGCAAGAAATATTAATGATTTCAAAAGCAAACTGGATTAAAGTAGATTTAGAGATGGGACAGTACGAGCATAGCTCTTTTCCTGTATATTACAACTAGATAAATACAACTTGGTAAATGCATATATATAAACCAGTTGTAAACCTAGAGTAGTTCTTCTCTTGCCAAGCAACTGGCTTATGTTAAAATTATGGCCTACTAACTACAGCTGGAATGGAATCTGTGGTGTTTACACATTTGCATTTCTAAACATTATACCAATAAGTCCTTAAGTTAAACTGGTTTATTTTCAAGTGTTATGCCTTTCTGGTGAACAAATTGATATCAGTGTACCAGAGTAACTAAGAACTGAAGCTCTTATTTGTGGGTAATAAGTTAATCCTACCAACCTTATCAATATAGTAGATTTTCAGTGGAAAAAAAAATTTACATAGTGTCTTTGATGCATATAAATGGAGATCCTGCAAAGTTGTTCCACGGAATTGTGCTTGGTGTTTAATCAAGTTACTTTTCTGTATCCTTTTCTCTGTCCACAGCCCACTGAGAACAGAGGTCTCCATCAATATGATTTTGAGATTAGAACACGGTCGACCAAGGCTCCCACATCTCCAATAAGGTAGGCTACCCTACCAAAAATTAAGACTTTTGACTCATCATGTTTGTCTTTCTGTTCTCGTTTTCTTTGTACAGTATATTCAGTTGTTCATGTTCCCATCATATTCTTTGACATGTTGGCTTTATCTTGCATAGCAAATTGTGTCCTTCACTGTTCAATTCTTTTCCTGTTGTATGCTAGTTCATTTCTGTGTTTTATAATTATGATTATCTTTTACCATTTTTAATCTGTTCTATGTTTGTTCATTTTTGTGCTTTACAATTATGATTATCCAGCATTGGTATACTGACGATTATTGTATTTGGGATTTGTCATTCAAAATGGTTTGTTGTTTAATGCTTATTTGATTATCATTCACATAGTGTAGTACATAACTCCCGCTCCCGTGGGTCAGTGGTTAAGACCTTTGCCTGCCAACCGGTGAGGCGTAGGTTCGAATCCCACTCAGATTGCCAAGGATTCTTCACTGCTAGGGAGTGGTTACTGTCCTCCTTGAGCAAGGGGATGGGGGTGTGTGATGTGTGAGAGGTCTCAGCCTTACCCATAGATCTGTCTCTATGAGCTCTGAGCTCCTTCGGGGAAGGTGATGTCATTAAATTTTTGGTGTTATTTTCTTGTATCCCTGTGTAAGTTGTGCAACATCTCAATTGCAGAGTGACATGTGGGAAGGACAGTGTATTGTTTCATCTGGTGCAGCTGGAGGTTGGAGAAGGAGTGTTGATCCAGGCCCATAACTCTACTCCTATTGCCTCTCCACCCCTTCATGCACAGATCCTTCACAATTTCAAGACTACTTGTGGACATATTCATCATGTACTGCAAGCAGCTGCTCGATGGAAGGTAGGTCTAAGATTAAACCTTGGAATATTATTGAACTTATTTTTCTGTAAAGTATGGAAAAGGGAAAGCAGAATTGATATGTGCACAAATTAAGACAAAGTATGTAGTTACATATGTACCCCTAAAAACAAAAAATTGGACTAAGAAAGAACATGAAAAAATAATAGAAGTTATCCTAGAGAGCTTAGAAAAAATTATTAAAAGCAGTCAAAGAATAACACTAGTGGGAGATTATAACTGTAAGTGAAGTCAAGTGGGAGACGTTTGAAAGCGGAGGTGAAAATACATGAGGAAAAAAATTATTGAGACTAATGTTGAATAATACAATGATTCAATGGGTAACTGAAAATACAAGATATAGAGGAGAAGATAAACCATCAAGATTAGATCTTTTATTTACTAAAGGAATAAATCTAGAAACATATTAATTATGAATGCCCCTTTGGAAGGAGTGACCATGTGGTCCTGGAAATTGAGATTAAGGGAGATATAAAATACAAACAGGAGGAATCATACAAAAAGAAAAGAAGAAATTATGCAAAGGCAAACTATAAAGCAATGAAGAGGTTTTTAAATTAAACTCACTGGACAAAAATTAAGGAATTAAAGGACGTACAAGAGAAATATGATCTCTTCCTGATGATATATAAACAAGGAGTAAAGGTAAAAAAGAGTGGTTTAACGGAAAATGTGAAAGAGCTAAAAAGAGAAGAGATGAAGCATGGAGTAGAATGAAAAGAAAACCGGTCCAGGAAAGGATAGAAGAATATAAACTAGAAAGGAATGAATATGTAAAGGTAAGAAGAGATGAAATATGAAAAAAATATAGTTGACAAATGCAAGAAAGAACCAAAGCTCTTTTATAGATTTATTAATGGAAAAATAAAATATAAAGAAAATATAACTAGATTAAAGGAAAATAATGAAGTATATGAGGACCCGAAAGAAATGAGTGAAGTGCTAAATAAGAATTTTCAGAACGTATTTATAACTGAATCTGTCTTTAAAAAGCCACAAGGACAAGTTAGGAAAAACGAGATGTGGGAAATCAGGATAAGTAAAGAAAAGATAGAAGAAATGATGAAGGAATTGGTTGAAAGAAAAGCAATAAGAGCAGATGGGGTATCAGGATACATATTGGAGTGTAGACAAGAAATGGCTGAACCAATTCATGATATAATTGAATGTTCTATTATAACAGGAAAAGTCCCTAAAGAATGGAAAAGAACTGATATAATGCCTATTTACAAGAATGGAAACAAAGAAGAACCACTTAATTATAGACCAGTGTCATTGACAAGCAAGATATGTGAGGTCATCAAGAAACAATGGACTGAATACTGAGAAAGAGAAGGAATAATAACAGATTGACAATTTGGATTCAGAACAGGAAGATCATGTGTCACAAACTTATTAAGTTTTAATTCAAGAGTAATAGATATAACACAAGAAAGATATGGATGGGGGGATTGCATATATTTAAACTTAAAAAAGGCATTCGATAAGGTTCCGCACAGGAGATTACTATGGAAGTTGGAACACATTGGAGGATTGAAAGGAACATTAAAGAACTGGATGGAAAACTACCTGAAAGGAAGGGAATTGAGAACAGTAGTAAAGGATGAAAAATCTGAACGGAGAGAAGTTAAAAGAGGAGTACCACAGGGATCAGTTTTGGCATCAATAATGTTTTTAATATATGTAAATGACATGACAGAAGGAGTAAGGAGTTACATAAGTCTGTTTGCAGATGATACAAAATTACTAAGAAAGATAGGAAACCACAAGGATTGTGAGAAGCTACAGAGATATAAACTAGATATATGAATGGAGCAAGACATGGGAAATGGAATTTAATGCAAAAAAAATTATCATGTATTGGAAATGAGAAAAAGTGCAATGAGGCCCTCATGGACGTATAAGTTAGTGGAAAATATTATATCAATAGCAAAAGAAGAGAAATATTTGAGAGTGGTAATACAGGACAACTTATCACCAGAGGAACATATAAATAGAATATTTGGTGATACTTTCAGGATGCTAAGGAATATATGGATGGCTTTTAATTTCCTAGATAATGTTATAATGAGAAAAATTATACTAATTACAATGATCAGACCAAAACTGGAATATGCAGAAATAATATGGCCCCCGCACAAGAAAAAGCATGTGTTGAAATTAGAAAGAATACAGAGAATTGCAACTAAGATGGCGCCAGAATTAGAAGACCTAACATATGAGGAAAGATTAAAAGAAATGCATCTTACAACACTGAAAGAAAGAAGAGAAAGAGATAACTTAATCACAATACATAAATTGATGAACCTGGAGGAAACAGATAGAAAAAACCTAATATTGAGAAGAAAAGAAGAGGCTAGAAATTTGAGAGGACACAAGAAAAATTGCATAAAGGAATTTGCTTGAACGATACAAAAAAGTACAGTTTGCCACAAAAAAATATAGATACTTGGAATGGACTGAAGGAAGATGTGATAATGGCAAAGAATGTACATCTACTGAAGGAAAAACTAGACAAATATAAATACGGAGACAGGACCACATGAGTGTAGCTCAGGCCCTATATACTACAACTAGGTAAATACAACTAGGTAAACACACATACACACACACACACACACAATAAGATATTTGGAGAAACATACGATATGCTAAGAAATATAAGAGTGGCCTTTCACTATATGGATAAAGAAATGATGAAGAAGATTATCACTACAATGATTAGACCAAAAATTAAATATGCTGCGATTGTATGGTCTCCACATAAGTAAAAACATATAAAGAAACTTGAAAGAATACAACGAATGGCAACGAAAATGGTTCCAGAGTTAGAAAGGAGGATGTACGAGGAGAGGCTGGAAGAAATTAATTTGCCAACACTTGAGGAAAGAAGGGAAAGAGGTGACCTGATAGCAGTATACAAACTGTTAAATGGAATGAATAAAACAGATATGAATATACTATCAAAGGAAGAAGCTGCTTATACAAGAGGCCACTAGAAGAAATTAAAAAAGGGAAGATGCTTGAATAACACAAAGAAATATAGCTTTCCACATAGAAGTATAGACGCATGGAACAGTTTGAAAGAAAAAGTTATTGAAGTGAATAGTGTGCACAAACTGAAGGAAAAATTGGATCAATGTAGAAACGGAGACAGGACCACACGAGTTTAGCTCAGGTCCTGTATACTACAACTTGGTAAATACACACAGATATTAGAAATAAAAGAAAATGAAATAAATGGAGCAGTTACAAAAGGAAGTGATGAGATCAAAGTAATGTATACTAACATAGAAAACTAGAGTTAGTAGATTATCTAAAAGAGAAGAAACCAGAAATTATATGCCTAACAGAAACAAAACTATGTGAAGAAATCCAGACTAACATTGAGAATGATAATTATAATATATGGAGGAAGGATAGAAAAGACAAAAAAGGTGGTGGTGTGATGCTAATGATAAAATCTATGATAAAAGTTAAAAATGTAGAGTATGGAAAAGGTAAAGCAGAATTGATAAGTGCACAAATTAATACAAGATGTGGAGAAAGCCAAAAATTAGTAGTTGCATATTGTCAGGGCCGA